>RQOL01000838.1:0-132001 GCA_013076295.1 Sanderia malayensis
AGTTTTTAGTTAAAAACTGGAAGCCGGTTCCTATTTCTGGGGTTTTAAACAATTTTGGGGATCCAGGGGCTGTAAAATCCTCATACATTAGTTGATGTCGCAAAAAAACCCTTGTGGAGCTAAACTGCCGTTTTGTCGGAAAATTCCTGATCTTGTCGGAAAATAATTTTTTCTGTTTACGTTCAGTTGTAGCCAATTTCCTTACTAATTTCATAGTCTTGAAGAAACAAAAATGCTAATTAGATTTTCGTCGGAAGATCTGAATTTCTCCCCCCTATAAAATTTCCTATCTACGCCATTGTACAGCCTGCTTCTTACCAAAGAAGTCTTCCTGGCAGTGGGTTAACAAAGTGTGAGAAAAAGCATCCCGTAACCCGAAAATACATACATCAGAGCAGAAAGGTAAGGCAGCAAAAATTTTTAACAAGTAAACGACATCCCAAGAAAAAGATATGTTGATGCAAAAATCCAGTAATTGAAAATGCAACAAATCCAATGATAAAAAAAAGTAGCGACAAAATCAATAGGACATAAACGATAACATAACGTTTCGCTAAAAGACTATCACCATCTTCAGATGAAAAATAACTACACGCACGATGTAAGCGGTATATACTGATAATCCTTCAGCGAAACGTTATGTTATCGTTTATGTCGTATTGATTTTGTTACTACAGTACAGATTTTTGTCATTGGATTTGGCGCATTTTTCAATTACTGAGTTTAAGCATCAACATGTCTGTTGTTTGGTTGTCGCTTACATATTAAGATTTTAGTAACCCAAAAGCTACCCATCTTCTCAGATAAAAAATATCAACAGATTCGAAAACAATGCAGTCAAGGGCCTTTTTAACATACTAACTGAACTGGGTGGGCGACTGCTCCCCTCACCCCAGTACAATAAGCCTATTGTCCCTTTGAATAGAATAATGGAGAATACAATGAATAGCAGGTTTTTTAAGAAAGGTCTTTATATTTTTAGTTAATGATAAAGAAGTATAGCGGAACGTTAGGTCCTCAGCCCATACATGGGGTGTAAAAATTACAAAATTTACCATCTTCAGATTGTTTGCAGATTTCTGGTGGCTTGCTTAACACAGCAGAGTAAGTCAAATGCGGGTTCATAAATCCAGGCAGATGTGGTTGCATGCCCACTGGTGGAGGCATACCTTAAAAATTGTAAACATCAAATTTTAAACATCAAAAATGTGCATTTTAAAGCTTATATAATGAAATAAAAGAATATTCTTTCCTATATTCCTAACGATGGTATTTTGTATTATGAACTCAAACTTAGATCAATTACACCTTTCTACAATTGAAAAGAAATGATGCCTTAAGCACGTACGTTGTACAATGTCACTAAATGCCAAACGCTGGTAAACAATGCATAAAACATAAACAGTATAGCAATAAATTTACCAGGTATGATAGGACGAGGAGGAGGTCCCATGCCAGGCGGTAACCTTGGAGGTGGCGGTACACCAGGAGGTGGCCCTGAAAATAAAAACACAGATACGGTAATTGTTTAGTATGTTTTTAACATTATGCTATCATATACATCTTCTTTCTTGATCTTCTTAAATATTTGTTAAATATTCTAACTGAAATAGCTATCCGAAGGTAACACAAATAATGGGTCTATAAATGGCTATAAAGATATAAATTTAACCATTGATTCAATATTAGAATACACATGTGTAAAAGTGGTCTCATTATGAAAGTGCACAGTTAAATAATTAGGAGTCTTGTTAATTTAGAAGGGCGAAGCTCCTTTCAGAGTAAAAAAAGCTAGACATCCAAGGTAACAACCTTCCTAGAAAACCTGGAGAAAACAGACTTTTGATTGGATAAAATGAAACAAACAATAACCTGGAGGTCTTCCAGGGGGTGGCCCAGGGGGCATAATTCTTCCTCCAATTAGAGGTCTTGGGAAGTAGGGGTGATTAGGAGGTGCTGGTTGGAAATTTGCAGTCTCTTCTTCAACTCTGGTCTAAGAAAAATTGATGATACATTATAGATCACAAAGATACATATTTAATATGAATATCCACATTTAATAGAGCCTGCATATGACCAAAAACAAAGGGAAATGTGTCAGCTGCATACAGAGGTATCTGCCATATGGTGATCAGAAATCTGTTATAGATATGAGCTTGATGGAAGAAAATCTCACCCGTCATTGGATTTTTAAGCTTTATAGATCATCATATAGATCGATACAGGTAAATACAGATTTCAATGAAAATGAGAAACTTACAATATCTTGTCCGGCAAGTCTGAGTAATTTCTCTTGGACACTCTTTGCTTTATGCTCATCTGAATTACCAATTTGATGTACTTCATCCGATTCAGCAAAATGGACTGATCGTTTTTCCCTTGAAGGCACAGAATCTGCAAAAGAAATTCAAATTACTTTTATTTGTGTGAAGTAAAATTAAGAATATTATGTAAATATACATAAGTTGAAAAGAAAAGAAATAAAAAAAACCATTACAAAAATCCAGTTATGTAGACCATACTTTTCTTAGTTAACTAAAGCCGAAAGAGCTATGGACACCTTTGCCAAGAATTCTATCAATAGTCTGAAACAATTATACAATAAAATTTTTAAACCAACAAGGGCTTTAAATTTTGATTATATTGATTTAATTTTTTCACTTATATTGATTAAATTTTTTCACATTTTTTTTACTAAGTATTGAACTAAGCCATTACTAAACACAGAATATACTTTAAAAGAACATTCCATTTGATTACCTTCAGGTACATATGTTTCTTCTAGCGTAGAATTGTCTCTTTCTTCATCATCGCTTTCTCCACTTGATTCGGCAGTTTCTTCTTCATCATCATCAATGTCGACATTTTGATGTGGAGGTGATCCAGGAGGGGGTCCAGGGGGGACCAACCCTGGGGGTAAACCAGGGATTATGGGAAGAAATAACTGAGAGGGTAAACGAGGCGACAGGCCTGGGGTCTCTGACCTGAAATTTAACAGAGATAAGTATAGTATATTTCATAAAAAAGTGAAAGTTCATTTAAGTGTAGAATGTTAAACAAAAATCATTATTATATACCCTTGCTTTTTGTCCACTTGACCAGGTAGAGGTATATCTGATGATTTTGTGGGCCCTGAAACAATTGATTAAAAAATAATAGAACCTGTCGTGAAGTTAGATGAAAATGAGCCAATCACTAAATCTGACATGTTGAAATATAATTGGAAATTATAGCAAGTAGAGAAAGATATCCTTGCTGTTTGATTGCTAATACATACAAGATCTTACCGGACATTGGTAAAGGTATTTCAGGTAGTTCAAATGATGAGGCCTCTTCTGAGATCCTACGCTGTTCTTCATTCTCAACCTACTCAAGATAACAATACTGTATCAAATATTGTGTCACAATGAAAACACTGAAGATACAGCTACTGGCCATCTGGTAAACAAAGACAGAGAGAGAAACAACAGGGGATATTGAGCAAATTTACCTCTTGCATTCTTTTAGATTCTGTAAAGGGAATGAAAAAGTTTAGTTGACTAAGAACTTAAATTATATTGCTAAAAATTTACAAAGGTAATGAATACATACGATAGGCAAAGTAGCTCTTCTGTCTCTCTCTTTCATATTCTGCTTGAAGTCTGCAATGTAATTGTTAAATTAATTTCAAAATTGATTGAGACAATTCATGCTCAAAATGACCACAATATCAAAACTGGCTTTGAAATTTAACTTACTTTTTTATATCAACAAATTTCTCTTTATCCTGCTTCTCCTATAGGAAAAATACAAGTACACCCATCTTGCTAATCACATGTAAGGTGAAGTCTAATTAAAGTCATGTTACTACATAGTCATAGCAAGTATGCAAATACATATCATAATTATATCATAGCTAAAAAAATTAAGAGCTGCAAAATGTAACTTTTGCTATAAAAAAAGTTGACACATAAACTTACATATAATCCAAGAACTCTGTCAAATGTTTCTTTTAATTTTTTCTTTTTTTCTTTCAATGCTTTATCTGATGGTAGCTGAACAGGACCAGCTTCAATTTCTTATAAAGAATATAGATATCTAACAAATGTCAATGAAATAGACAGAAGATCGCAGCAAAAGAAACATAATTGGGCATAGAAGCGGGTAGCAAACTAGACCAAAGTTATCAACACTAAAATATATGTATTTCAATACTTTGACAACCTAGCTTTCAGGGGCTGTTCAATAATTACGTCACGCTAGGGGGGTGGGTAGTTCTTCAGGCTTTTCGTGACGCAGCGTGACGGTAAATGAGGGGGGTGGGTGTGGGTAGTACTTATTTCAAGTCCGTGCCGTCACGGTATAAGAAAAATTTGAAATAAAGTTTTATTTGGATTTGTCAATAAAGACGTTGTTTTCCGTTTTTATGTCATGTCAGGAGTGCTTTATTGAAAATGTTTCAAAACATTCGGATTTCGAATTCAAATGTTTCAAAAACATAAGTTTCGAATTACAGTAATTTGGATATCGAAAATACTTTTTCGTATTGTTTTGCTTTGAACATTTGAATGTTGTGCAGTTTTCGGCAGTGAAAAATGACGACTCCAGATTCTCCAGATGAGCTCGGCCAAATTTTGGTAAGAGGGGGGGGGGTGTCTCTGCCTAGAGTGATGTCCCGCAAGGGGATCTCTCATGAAACCGTGACGGAGCATGACGAGGGGGGATGGGTGGTTCTAAAAACCCAAATTTAGCATGAAGTAATTATTGAACAGCCCCTCAGGTAAATGGCTATGGATGGACATGACAAAAGCAGCTTAAGTACATTACCCATTACAAAGTAAGTGATTGGTAAGGCCTATACACTTAAGTTCCTTTACCTACTTTTAGCAATTTTCAGCCTTATTACTTGTTACTTACCCATTAAATCTATTTTGAACATTTCTTCTAAAATCATTTTTGGATCCTTCAGCTTTAAAACTGTCTCTCTTACCATTTTTCTCTGCTTTTTATTCTATAAATAAATAAATAAATAAATAAATAAATGTAATTCATTGCTTAAGTAACATACACATCGCAAAGAAAAAGCTAAACTGGATGTATTGTTCCACTAAAATACAATACTTACTTTAACAGTCTTTGATCGGCACAGAACTTCAAAATTGCTTTTAAAATCGGAAACATGGCGAAACGTAGTAAATACTAAAGCTTTTCGTCTGACACTCATCAGAGTAGTACGTCAGAAAGAGAACGAAAATGAAAACCTAACGAACAATTATACCCAGAAGAGGATCGAAATTGGCCAATCATTGGCCATTAGCGAACAATAGATTATTGAAAGAGTCCCAGTGGGAAAACGAACTCTTTCTGTCTACACAATATGGGATCCATGGTTTTGATGTAGACAGATTCTAAAATTCCTAAATGAAATTTTGACCTAGCTCTGCCGATAATGCGAAAACAGTCCTCACTGTAGTTTTGAGCACATTCTGGGTTGTCGAGTAAATGTTGGCCTATAGCGGAGTCGTGTTTTAGAGTTTTAGATGTTTTGGAGGCGCGAGATGGTTGTTCTCGTTGCGGAACCATTTTTTGGCGTATGTTGGAGGGCACGTGTTGTTTAATCCTATCGCATAACCGCTGAGAAGTGCGACCTACGTACCTGGAATCACACCGGCACGAGAATTCGTAGACTACGAGACTTTTTTGTGTGGTAGGAACACTATCTTTACGGATGGGGGGTAGGATCTTTTTGCCACTAAACACCAGACGGGGTTGACTGTAGTGTAGCATTTGCTTATGGCTGTTTTAAGTTGTTTTTCAAATCGCGTGGAAACGTTGCCGATATAGGGTAGTTTTAGATAAACAGGGCACTTTTGCGGACCAAACTTTTTGTCAACCAAGAAATCTGCGATTTTCTTACGAAAAGTACTTAAAATGGTGTCTTCTGGATAGCCATTGTGGATGAGGATAGTTTTTATTGTGTCCAATTCGAAACTGACTTTTGGTTTAGAACAAATCATGAGTGCCCGGTGAACCAAAGTGTTGATAAGGTTAATTTTGAATTTCTTGGCACAAAAGGAATCCCAACGTGTGTATAGACCGCTAAAAGTTGGTTTCCTGTAAACACTGGTAAGAAAACCAGGTTCACTTTTTTCCACAGAAACATCTAGAAATGGTAAAGAGTTGTTTTCTTCTTTTCCAAAAGTGAATTTGAGAGACTGGTGTAAAAGAGTTAAGTTTTTCAAGAAAAATATCACACTCAGACTCCTTTTCAAAAATAGCGAAAGTGTCATCCACATAGCGAAAATAAACAATGGGCTTTTTAGTGCAGCTGAAAAGTATATGTTCATGGAATCCAACAAAAATATTGGCAAGTGCTGGTCCCAAGGGGCTTCCCATCGCGACACCATCCTTTTGTCTGTACATCTCATTGTTGAAACTGAACTCCACTGAGCTAGTGGCAGATTTCATTAATTCAATAAATACATCCTCAGGGATCGATGGGCAATTAAGAGGACCTCGGTACAGCGCGTCTGCACAAATTTTAATTGTCTCATCCAGCAGAACATTTGTAAAAAGGCTGGATACATCGAAAGAGCATAAAAAAGTTTTAGCAGGGTTGAGCTCCAAGTTTTGAATAAAATTGGCAAATGTGAACGAATCAGAAATACAATTGTCGGAATACAAATTAAGAACCGGTTCCAAAACCTCCGAAAGCCATTTGGCAAGTTGATGTTGTGCGGAGCCAGATAAAATAGATAAAATAGGCCTTAAAGGGATGTTAGGTTTGTGAGTTTTGGGAAGACCATACATGCGGGGACGTTGCGAGCCACCAGGGCGGATCCTATCATAAACACACTGGGTCAACTGTTTTTTGTTGACTAACTCATGCAGGCGTTTTTGGAGTTTACGCTCGAGCCGTGCCGTTTTGTCAAACTTTTCGACGTCACCAAGTTTTTCAAATTTACTATTGTCGTTAAGAATATCAACATCTAAAACTCTAAAACACGACTCCGCTATAGGCCAACATTTACTCGACAACCCAAAATGTGCTCAAAACTACAGTGAGGACTGTTTTCGCATTATCGGCAGAGCTAGGTCAAAATTTCACTTAGGAATTTTAGAATCTGTCTACATCAAAACCATGGATCCCATATTGTGTAGACAGAAAGAGTTCGTTTTCCCACTGGGACTCTTTCAATAATCTATTGTTCGCCAATGGCCAATGATTGGCCAATTTCGATCCTCTTCTGGGTATAATTGTCCGTTAGGTTTTCATTTTCGTTCTCTTTCTGACGTACTACTCTGATGAGTGTCAGACGAAAAGCTTTAGTATTTACTATGTTTCGCCATGTTTCCGATTTTAAAAGCAATTTTGAAATACTTACTTTCTTCAACTCTCTTTTTCTTGCTTCTTTCCCTGGAATAAAAAACAAAATTAAAAAACAACATTGATTAAATTATATCTAGCAAATTAACTTGCCAATACACTCCTTAACTTGAAGATATATAATTTAATAATTCAACAGTTGAACATAATTAAATAATATTGAATCAATGCACTCTTAACCAGAAAACTATTCTAACTATGGGATATCAGCTCTGTTAATATTTGAAATTGATGTAACAGCAGAACATAAAGTTTTCATTGATTACTCTACCTTCATTCCAAGAATAACCTAAAAATAGCCTGTTGCACAATTGAGGACACTAACTTATATTAGTTGAATACCTAATACCATGGTAAACAACAAGAATATCAAAAATAGGACAATTACAATTACCAAATGATTGTAGGTTAAATAAACTTGGAAAATTTGAAATTACAAATAAACCTATAGATCGTAACCAAATGGGCAACTCACAATGGGCAAAACAAAGTCGTCAAAGTCTAAGTCCCAGGCTGGAAAACACCCTAGTACTCGCAGCTATGCAACTATTGGGTACCTGAAAGTCGCAGCCAGGTTTCCTTTCAGTAGCACCTTAAAATATAAGTCAGGGCCTAGCAATACAAAACGAAGCTCAATTACTCAAATCGTATCAAATAAAAATCAACATACGAGCTTGGTCAGTTGGGTTCATAAACTTTCCACTTTTAGTTGTAAATGTTGATCGTCTTCCCATTTTTCTCTTCTAATTTTGCAAAACTTGGTCTGGTCTGGCCTGTGCGCTTGGCATGTGTGTGTTTGTTGATTGGATGCTATTCAGCGTCGTATTCATCCTCCGATTCATCTTGGGATTCGATTCATCCTCGGATTCAGCATGCTAATCAGCTTCGGATTCAACTGTATGTTTTCATAGTGAAAAACTAATAAGATCAAAGGAACCTTGAGGTGACTCGGGACAGATGGCTTTTATTTCACTGTAATATCCAGAAAATGAAGAAAATAATATCAAATTAAAGTCAAACTTTGCGAGCCTATAAGTTGAGCTTGAGCAAAACTGAATACCTTAGGTGTATTAAATTTCGTGGTCTTTCTTTAAGGTGCATTTAGCGCGTACTTGTTTAGTAACTATGCGAATAATACAGTTACTAAGTCGAATTGTTTGCTACGAATGCCAATTTTATCTTGTCCGATTTGCCTCTACTGTATCGACTTCAAAATACTGATTTTTAAGTCTACGCTTACTTGTTCTGCTTCACAACCATTTTGAATTTGCTGCTGGACTTGTTCTCCAAACCAGTTTTGCAACTTTTTAAGGAGAAATGCCTTGCAACTTATATTCACTGTGAGATCAAGGGGCTGGTAAATATGGGTCAAGTTGTTTGGCACTGGAACCCTCTTTCCGTTATTTTTAAAGCACCATCTGTTTCACATTTTCAGTCCGGTTTTCTTGAAGACTTTTAAATCTGTGGCACCAAACAGGATTTTTGACATTATCAAAGAGAAAGTGAACTCTTACTATACAGAACATGATGAAGTTCAATTCAGCGACTAAGATTTCAGTGATATTGAAATTTAAAGTAATAAAAAAGCTTGTTATTTTTCAAAAAACTTAGCGTAAAATACTTTCTTGTTGAATTTATAAGGATATTTTGACTTTGTGTTATGCGCATGCGTGGTCTTTTTCGCGCAGCTTATTTTTCGCGCAGTACTAAATTTCGCGCAGTCGAGTGTGCGCGAAAAACAGTACAGCGCGAAATCAAATACACCTAAGGTAACTAATTTTATTGAATATTCACGTTTTTTAACTCCTGACCATAATATACCCTGGATTTGATTTTCAGGATTGAACGCAGCAAATTCTAAAAAAGTTGTTTTGAGACCACTGAAGCAAATATTTTGACTTCAATTTTCGATCTTGTTTCATCAAAGCTAAAAAACTTCCATTTTCCAAAACAAAAATGAAATACTATAATTGTTATATTAGTTGCATAAGCATACAGCTAGAAAACTTTCTTCTTTTCACCTGATGCTTCCAACAACAAGCCAAAAATGCTCCCCGTCTCCGTTCCGTGCGTTATCGTACTCGTGCTCGTGGTCCCGCCCTGCCATAGCATGCCCAGCGTCTAATATGACACGTCATGTTGTTTGTTGTTTCAACAAGTTTACATTTTATACAGTTTACATTTCAACAAGTTTACATTTTATACAAGTTTACAGTGACATCATACCTGGAAGCCTCACTTCAAATCAAAAGTGAACGTTTGAATCTAAGGCACATACCTTATATGGGAAAGTAAACAGAAACACAGAACACTGACACTGACACGAACACTGACACAGAGCACAACATTTTTCCCCGCTCACCAACATCTACTCGCTTGCGCACACGCGTCGCGAGTCAAAAAAAGGAAATACCCTGGAGCAAAAGTGTGAAAAGAAGACGACTAAAACGTACCATGGCTTATATATATGCGCATCTTTTATAGGGGTATTATCTTATTTCTAAGCGTCTTGTAGAAAGAAAGGATAGCAATCTTCTATAGCGAACTACCCTTTCCTTTTTGCACCCGATTCTTATGCGTATCATTACTAAGAAACCTAAATTGCCTGACATGACCATCTTTGAAAGGGGTTTTATCCTACTTCTAAGCGTCTTATAGAAAGCAAGGATAGCACCCTTCTATAGCGAACTATATTTTCCTTTTATCACCCCATTCGCATGTGTATCATTACTAATAAACCTAGCATGCCTTATAGGCGCATCTTTTATAGGGTTTTTATCCTATTTCTAAGAATGTTATAGAAAGCAGGTATATCACTCTTCGATAGGGTACTACCCTTTTCCTTATCCACTCCAAACTACCTTTCCTTTTTGCACCCAATTCCTATGCGTAGCATTACTAAGAAACCTACCATGCCTAATATGCGCACCTTGTTAAAGGGCTACTCTCACAATATTTTTTTATTTCATTTCTGGATACTTTTTGACGTAAAAACAGGTACTGCACTTCTTAAATTTCGAAATTCGCTCATTAACACCTCTTTTCACGGCACCAAAAGTGCGATTTTCAGAGAAAAGTCGGGCAAAAAGAAAACTGGGGCGAGGCCGGTATGATGTACATGCCGAAACGTATGAAAATCATTTTATTGTGTTCAATACCAAAGTTTGAAGAAACGTTTGACGTTTTGCATTTCTGTGGTTAAAACCAAGTCGCATTTTAAAAACTCAGTTATGTCACGCAGTAGTTCAGGATCAGAGGAATCTGTTGATGCTTTGTTTATCATGAAAAGCGTGAGTTTTTTCACAAAAATGAGGATGATTTGCTCAGGCTTATGCTGCAAGCAGGCGGGTTTTTCAACCTGAACGTCGCAGTCTCGAGCGAGCTTCACATACAGTCTTCAGTGGTGCGGGATGGTTTTAGGCCCCGTTTACATGGGAACGGATCCGCGTGGATCCGTTCCAAAAAAGGTTACGATGGGTGTTTCATTTACACGGGTACGCATGGATCCGTTCCTTTTTGGGAACGGGATCGTATCTTTTTTGGTACGCTAGAAAAGCGGATCCATTTGGGTCCGTTCCCGTGTAAACGCTATGCAATCGTTCCCATATCGTACCCAAAAGGCACGGACCTTTTGGGTCCGTATCTTTTTCTCTCGTGTAAACGGGGCCTTAAGTAAATGTATCGACGATTAAAGTTTGGATTTTGTATGTGTTAAGCTATGGCTTCGAGGACTGACGATAGAATTTCACGCATTGAGAAATTCGATGGCCAAAACTTTCATCTTTGGAAGTTTAAGATGCAGATGGTATTAGAAGACAAAGACTTATGGAATATAGTAACCGGAGAAGAAGTGGAGCCTTCTGGACAAGGTGTTACAGTAGCTGAACAAGGTAGATTCCATAAGTGTGCAAGAAAAGCCCTTGCGACCATTTGTTTATCGTTATGCGAAAGTCAGCTATTATTGGTGCGTTCAGCTGGAACGGCAAAGGAAGCATGGGAAAGGCCAGAAGGACACTGTGAAACAAAATCGCTTGCAAACAAGTTATTCCTTCGAAAAAGACATCTTACAGCCACGATGTGTGAAAGTGAACGAATGATTGATCATATAAACAAGCTCAGAAGTTTGGCAGAGCAGTTGGACTCAGTGGGAACCCCTGCGTCTGAAGATGATCAAGTAGCTACAGTGGAATCCCGCTATAACGAACCCCGCTTATAACGAACTTCCCGCTATTACGAACTAAAGCTCCGGTCCCTTGGATTCTGGGAAGTAAATCCTACTGTAAATACTCCCTGTATAACGAACCCTGGATATAACGAACTTTTGTTATTACGAACCAAACCTCCGATCCCCTGACCACAAATACCCTCGATATAACGAATTTTTGAGAAAACGTATCGCGAAGGGTGACGTTTTTCAAGCTTAAGGGTGAAGTTTTTCAAGCTATGGATGGACTTCTAACATCGAGTCTTTTTTGTGCGAAAATAGGGAACGAAATGCGAAGAAGATCACGTCCCTCTCGAGAGTATATAACGTAGCAATGAGAAACAAAAAGGGACAAAAGCATATCACTGATTTTTTTGTGTAACAGAACAGAAAGAAATAAAAGTAGATAAAATAGAAATAGTAATGAAAAAATTGCCATCAAGTGGTAATATCGACTTTGCTTTTGTAATGTTATGATTGCGTCAGTATAAATTGTATCATGTCTGTGTTAAAGTGCCCCTACGGCTTTTTTTTTATTTGTGAATTCAATAAAACTCGGTACGCTGACTTCAGATCTGAAAATAATTTTTAAATCAGACGC
Source organism: Sanderia malayensis (assembly GCA_013076295.1). Lineage (NCBI taxonomy): Eukaryota > Metazoa > Cnidaria > Scyphozoa > Semaeostomeae > Pelagiidae > Sanderia > Sanderia malayensis. The sequence goes on from RQOL01000838.1 coordinate 12,172, forward strand.
GTAGCTCACGAGTTATAAGGTGTGGAAGTGTCGATGTTTCGTCATTTTCGCCATTTTCCTTGTCTCACTTTTAGGACTGGGTCGATCCCACTATGACATCATAGTGGGAGCCCCGTTTCTTTCCGTACTGAAGCAACAAATCTGACGTCGATTTTCTCTCATACTATGGACTCGATATTTGATTTTTTGACTTTGATGATTAGAAACAGGACGGCGCATTATGGCATTGAAATTTGAAAGGCTTGTGATGAGTTTGCAGCTGTGGGGAGGAATTACAAAATTCCCATGTAGTAGTGGCTGCTCGTTGTGCTCAGTGGCGGCGGGCGTAGACCGTGCAATGTTAAAACAGTACAGGATTTCAATAGGATCAAAAACATGATCACAGATATTTGACAAGACCTGAAAATTGTTAGATTTATATGAGAAACTGACTGGGAAAATATGCCATATCGATGTGTTTAAATACACTGGATAAATCAAGATTTGTAGAGCTTCACAGGATTCAGCTTTATCAGGACGATCGCCCTGAAGCTGTAACGAGAAGGAAATGGATAGATTTCCAGAAGCGTCGTGGGCGGGGGGGCAGGGGGGCAATTGCCCCCCCAAGCGTCGGATTTTCGGAAAATTTCGGAAATTTGAGATCCGTTCGGCTTTTTGGTTAAATTATGGAATCTTGCAGATTTCTATGTCGCTCAGTCGTAAAATTGATGAAATGTTAGTCAGTTTTGCGGATTTTTGATCAAAAATTGCATTTGCTTTAACTCAAATTGCAAAGAATCAACTGCAGGCCTTTTTTAACATACAGGATGGTGGCCGCCCAGTCAACAAAAGTGGCCCCCAGTTAAATTTTATCAACTTAATTTGAATTTGCAATCATGATGATTCAAATGACTCGTTGTGTGTGGAAGCTAACTCCACTGTGTTTTCCATTGGGACACCCCCAATGATTTCCCAGTCAGTCCAAAAAGTTGGTCCTAAAATTTTGAGAGAACAATGGGAATTTAGTCACCAGGTATATTAAAGTCGCTCCTGCCCTAAAAATTGTTTTTAAACGAGTTCTGGCTTCACGAATCTCAAAAAATAACATTCAAGTTCGACTGGCTGCCTAATTTAAACTGGTATTAGCCACTAATAGTGGACTTTGGATTTTATAAGTAGTGTTGTAGCTCTTGGAAAATAATCGGGTGGGCTCGACAAGATTATTTTCCCGACTGGGAAAATAATCTTTGGAGAGAATTTGATTAAAAAAACCACAAAAATGCATTTTGCAGCGATATCTGAGGCACCAAATTTGTAAAATTTCCCCCTTCGGCGGCAACCATGGTGCCGCCGATGGGAGCCAAAATTATTTTTCATTCGGAAATGCAGTATGTAAGTGTAAGGGCTAGCTCTATTCTCTATTGGATGGCGATGGCGTAGAAAGGCTTTATTCTTCCCGTAAAAACATTTTCCTAAAGATGCCCTTTCTCATTGGTCGCTGAGAACTTTCTCAATGCGTGTGGTATCCGTTTGGGGCAATTTGAGCCACGGTATTTTTCAGTCGGTCCAAAGAAATTTTCATGCAAAAGCCGGTATTAAGTATGTCAACACCCCCAAACTTTTTTAATGTGCTCCCCTGGCGCACATGGCCACTTTAATTCAGGGAGATATTAAAAATATTGCGCATGCGCATCATGACGTCATTGCATTTTACTTAACCCTCGTCGGAAAATCATTGAATTGTGCCCCCCCCTATGAGTTCCTACCCACGACGCCCCTGTAGATTTCATCAATTACCAACGACGGACGAAATTCTAAACTTCGCAGTTAGAAAATGCCAACATGCAACCATCAATTTCGGTGCAGTAACGAAATTCATGTGTAGTTGCCCCACGAAGTGGGGCCTTTTAGTCTTGCCCGTACGCGGTGTTGTTGTTGCTGCATCCAGAGGGAATCAGAAGCAAAAAATTTTCTTCCACACTTCATCACGTGACACAATGACGTTTTCGATATTTGTTGGCATCGAACAAAAGGCGTTTGCTATTGCTTGCTGGACGATAGGAGGAACTGACCGATCTTGTGTTCTCTTGAGTTATACCTGCTTTACCCAGCCACGCTACAAATTGGTGACAGGAGCACAGGTATGGCTTCAAGCATTTTACCAACTCCTTTTAATTCTGGGGATTTTGGTGTCTGGATTCGTCAGTTTCAGCGATGTGCTGCCGCTAACAAATGGAATACCGAAGCGCAACTCCTCAAGCTTCCAGCCATTCTTGATGGTCCGGCCGCCACATACTATGAAACCCTCTCAGATGGGGATAAAACATCTCTGGACAGCTTGGTCGCCAGTCTGCACAAGTGTTTTTGCCCTCCAACTGACCGTGAGCGGTATTATCGAGAGTTTGAAGACCATCGCCTTCGCCCCGCAGAAGATCCCACACTCTTTCTTTGGCGTTTGAAAGAATCACTTCGGAACGCTGAACCGGATTTATCTGCACCGGCTTTTGATGCCTTACTACGCCGGCAGTTCTTTAAAGGGTTGCCCGAAGAACTACAATTGAAGTTGTTGCAATCTGATCCTACGCCAACCTTGGCCACAATGACGTCATTCGCTCAGCGGTTTCGTTCACTCCAACGGTTGCCCACCAGCCCTGCCACTGCATGTGCCGCTGTTGCCACTCACCCCTTGGCCATGGCGGATCAACCTCTGTCCCAACAACAACAACCACAACAGCAACAACAACAACAATTACAGCTGGATAACGTTGCTGGCCTACTGAGCAAGCTCGCTGAAGGACAAGCTAGCTTGATCGCTGCAATTTCGTCATCAGCTGCTCGTCAACCATCTTCTGCCATGCCTCCTCGTCGTCCTGTTTCATCTGTTCGCTGTTTCTTCTGTGGTGAACCTGGTCATATCGTCCGGAATTGCGACAAACGTCAGAGAGCGCAGAAATGTACCCTTTGCAATGGCTGGGGCCATCATCCACAGAACTGTGCAAATAACTTTGATTCCTCTCAGCCAAGATCTGATCTACGTCAACAACCAGATCGTAAGTTTCCTTTAAACTTTCAGGGGATGCCTCACTATTAGGTTGGAGTGATGAGCATCCCACTACTTTTGCTTTTGGAACTACTTCTGTTGCTCCACGTGCCCTAGTTCCTTGCCAACCCCTTGTTTCTTGTAATTTTACTGGTGTACAGTTGTCAGCTCTTGTTGACACAGGGTCAATGCAATTTATTTTGAGTTTTGATGCTTTCCAACGCATTTTTCAGAGCTGTACACAGCAAAACATCGTCCCACCGTTACTTGAAAGTAGTTCCAACACTTGTTTATCTATTACTGGACAACCGTTGCAACCCGCAGGTGCAGCGGTCTTCCAGTTCTCATTCCCTGGTTGTGATTTTGCATTTAAGTTTAAATTTCTTGTATGTAATAATTTGCTACAACCCTTCCAATGCATTCTGGGATGGGATTTTATTGTTGCCTTTCAGTTACACTTGGCTTATTCCGGGGATTCCTATTTCTTAACTGGGCCACATGGCAGCACTCCCTTAATACCTTGGGCCCCACCTTCTGGTTCAACTTCCTCATATTGTTCGATCCTGCCCAGTTCTCCTCAGGTGTGTCCGCCTTCTGGCTTTGCCCAGTCGTCCAGCAAAGGGCCAGTCACCCTCACTCTTGTTGATAATTTTTCCATCCCTGGTCGTAGTGAGTGTATTTTACAAGCTAAGGTACCTCGAGGGTATTTTGAACAGTTAGGTATGGTGTGTAGTTTAGATGATTCTCCCCTTATCATTGCATCAACCTTGAATCAATCCAGCCATAGTAAGGTCTTTGTACGCGTTTTGAACTCCTCGGAGTCTCCAGTCGAATTACATTCTAGTCAGAAGGTTGCCAAATTTCTTCCAGTTGTTGAATCTCTCCCAGCTAGACTGACATCATCTATTGATAATATTTGTGCTAGTGTTGTTTGCCAGCCAAGCATGGACCCTTGCACATTGCAAGAGTTAGAGACAGCTGTTAGCTCTAGCTTATCTAGCCATGATCGTAATCAGTTGTTCCAGACTTTGCTTGAATATCCAGATGTGTTTAACAATGGCTTAGGCCACACTACCGTGACTTCTCATAAGATAAACACAGGTGATTCCCCTCCAATCCGCCAACGCCCTCGACGCCTGCCCTATCACTACAGAGGTGAGGTTGACAAGCAAGTTCATGATATGCTTACCCAAGGTGTTATCAAGCCTAGCACAAGCGCCTGATCTTCTCCTATTGTCCTTGTCAAGAAAAAGGATGGGTGTCATCGATTTTGTATTGATTATCGGAAATTAAATTTAGTAACAAAGCATGACGCCATTCCCTTGCCTCGAATTGATGACTTACTGGACGCCTTAAATGGGTATAACATCTTTAGTACCTTAGACCTTCGCAGTGGATATTGGCAAGTCAGTGTAGACCCAGAAGATAGGGAGAAAACAGCTTTCATGACACCTACTGGTTTATATGAATTTTTACGCATGCCATATGGTCTATCCACTACCCCGGCTACCTTTTCATGGGCCATAAGTGTTGTCCTGTCTGGTCTCGACTACAAAACTTGCTTGTGCTATTTCGATGATGTAATTGTTTTTTCCAAAGATATCAACCAGCATTGTGATCGTTTGAAATCTGTTTTAACTGACGCATCAGATGTTGGGCTTGGTGCTGTCTTAACCCAGCTTGAAGACTCAGGCCATGAAAGGGTCATATCATATGCCAGTCGAACTCTCACAAGCCGAGAACAGAATTACACAGCAATGGAGAAAGAAGCATTGGCTGTTGTGTTTGCAACTGAACATTTTCGTGTATATCTTTTGGGCCGTCAGTTTCAACTCATTACTGATAATAGAGCTTTGAAGTGGCTACATTCTCTCCAAGCTGAAGGTAGAATCGCTAGATGGATTATGACCCTCCAAGAATTTGATTTTGTTGTTTCACACCGTCCCGGGGCCTCAAACCAAAATGCAGACGCTCTCTCTCGCTTAAATCATAGATGTCCCCCTTCTCTCTCTGAACCACCCAACCATTCCACGAACACCCCTGTCAACTGCTTTGTTGGTCTTATCCCAGACACAGATTTGTACACAGCTCAACACCAAGACCCCAATATTTTGAAGGTCATTGAAATGAAAGAACAGGGATTCCCTCGGCCCCCATCATTTGTGTGGTCCAAACATCATGTGGAGAACGGAACGAAGACAAAAACATCGGATAAATATGTACAAAACTGATATATCGAATACTAATGAAACGTGAATACAAAAGCGTAATGTTAGAATGAACGTAATAATAAAAGTGTGAGACATTATGATGAGAGCGATACAATATAATTGAGGTTTGGTAACTAATCGAACTAATGTCAATCATATGAATTACTGTCAATCATGCGTGTTCTACTTGACATACTGGGGCCCGGCCAAAAAGCTAATCATGTGACTGATCTATTAGCTGGGCGAAAATTTTGTCTCGAGCAGCGGCAGCTGCGGTCCGTTTCGGACGTGTTGTGACCGTAGAGTGTTCTGCATGTCCTTCAGACACGTTAGGTTCCTTGTGTGGTTTTCCAACATCCAGTTCTAATGGATAGAGCTTGTTAACCGATCGCGTTGTGTGGCCGTTTGCTGTGCGTATGCATGCGGCTCTACAAAGATGATCAGAGCCGTACAACAACTTTATGACGACACCCAGTGGCCAGCGATGTCGCGGCGAATCTGTATCTGCAACGAGGACCACATCACCTTCTTGCAGAACATTTCCAGACGGATGTGTCTTGTTGTTGTGGTGAGCGTGTGTTTCACGAAGGAGTGATAAGTATTCAGTTTTAAAACACTGAAGAAAATGGTGATACAAGGTCGTGCGGTGATGTTGAGTGCGTGAAATCTCACTACTATCGCCGAAATTTGGGTCGTAGTCGACGGAATCGAGCGGAGGATGAGGTAACGAAGTAACGTTGAAGCCGAATAGAAGATGGTTTGGCGTAAGCGGCTGTAGATCATTAATGTCGGAATTGATTGTCGTAAGGGGACGATCGTTTAAAACAGCTTGAACTTCCTTGATGAGGGTGTAAAGCTCGAAGAGTGAAATGAGTGAACGACCAAGCACTTTTTTCAATACTGATTTTGTCAAGCCAATCAATCGCTCATATACACCGCCCCAGTGCTGACTACGTGCCGGTATATATAAGAAGCGAATACGTTTCTGTGCAAGAGCGTTCTTGAGTGTTGGTGAATCAAAGTGTGCAAGTAGAGTCTGTAGGTCTTGCTCAGCTCGTTTGAATGTTTGAGCGTTGTCAGATAGGATAAGCTGTGGGATCGAAAAGACACTACAATGACGTCGGAAGGCTTGAAGAAATGTCGATGTACTGAGGTCTTCGACGATTTCTAAGTTGATGGCTCTTGTTGTAAGGCACGTGAATAGGCATAGATACACCTTGATGTGATCGCCAGAACGACCTTTTACAGTGAGATGACCCGTAAAATCAATCCCGATGTTTGAAAATGGGCGTAGCGATGTGTCGTAGCGAAACAGAGGCAACTCTGATGGCGTGGGTAATTGAACATGACGACCTGTAACTTTCTTGCACGTAGCTAACACATTTGGTGAGAAGGCGACGAGTTGCAGAGCGAGCCGATGGGACCCAAAAGCGATTACGAAGAGCGACAATTGTACCGCCAACACCGACATGATGCATACGAAGATGACACTCTAGAATGATAAGATCGGTAAGGCGACAATGACGAGGAAGCAATACGAGCGAGGCTTCGAGAGTAAAACGGCCTTTAGTGCGTGTAGTATTCATGCAATACCTCATGTGCACACAGCGTGCACAGCATGTTATATTATGTAATTAGTTATGATGTAATGTAATATTGAATCAGTCAAGATACAGTAAGAGCGGAATGTAGTCGCGTGCTGACTCCCTCTCGCAAACAACTTCCAAAGATATTACAATGGCGACGAGGATAAACCAACATTAAAGAAAAACGTGGATTAAGACAAACAGATATTTTATGGCTTGTATTTTGGAAACAGGCAAGATAAGGGTTGCCAGGTCTCAAAGAGAAGATGCTGGTAGAATCACACGATCCCGAATGGCTAGGCCACACGAAGATGGCGCTAGTGTCAACATTCAAAATGTGATGGAAGGGTTGCCAGATCTCAAAGAGAAGATGCTGGTAGTATCGCAAATACCCAAATGGCCAGGCCACAGAGTGCTGGTGCTGGTGTAGTCATTTAAAAGCGATGGAAAAGGGTTGCTAGGTCAGATAAAGATGCTAGTATCTCCCGAGTGGCCAGCTCACGAGAAACGCTGAGACTGGTGGAGTCACTCAAAATTGTCCGACAAGAACAGAAGTCAGTCCAATACTGTTTGCACCACACGTAAAAGAAAAACAAGGATGGTTACAATTACACAACGATATCGACACACAGCAAGCAGAAACAAGACATTCAAGACAGACATCGAAATATTGAAATCAAGCAAACTCAGGAATACGAGAAGAAGTTGACAGTGAAGGGGAAGAGAAGGGAGTGTCGACTCCAGCACAGACAGAACGACGAAACAACAAGCGACTACAAGAAGCCAACGTGACAAGTAGCAATAACGAGCTATTAGTAACCTAGCAATGGACGTGTCATTTTTCTTTTTAGCCTGACAATTTGATTTCATTGATTACTTGTATTTTATTTATTTAGTCCCAAGTAAGGGAGGGATGTAGTATTCATGCAATACCTCATGTGCACACAGCGTGCACAGCATGTTATATTATGTAATTAGTTATGATGTAATGTAATATTGAATCAGTCAAGATACAGTAAGAGCAGAATGTAGTCGCGTGCTGACTCCCTCTCGCAAACAACTTCCAAAGATATTACAGTGCGAACGAGACCATCGTTGTCGAGAAACAAATTTAATTGACGTACAATTGGTGGCGCAATCTTCTTGTCATGTGAATCGTGGGATGACAGGTACAAAACGACTTGTGGATAACAGCGTAACTTTTCAGATTTGAACCATGCGCGCTCGATAGCTTCAATTTCAGATGTACTTGGGGGTCCGGTTGTGCCGGTCCGATGACAAAAGCGATAAACGTAGACAGACGTTGCTAATAGTCGCGAATAACTATTGAAGCGGTTAACGTCGATAACATTTCCGATACTGAATTCTTGTGTGTGCACATGTTGGTCAGTGACGGCGCCAAGAACCACGGCAGACGATGTCGAAGGTTTTGGCCAGGGTGGCCAGGATGGTGGATCGCAAAGCCATTTAGGCCCATGCTGCCACAAGGCTGAGGTTGTAAGCGATGCAGTGGAGCAACCACGTGAGGCAAGATCAGCAGGATTATCTGTTGTGGAGGTGTGTCCCCAGAATGACGACGGAAATTTGCTATTGATTGCATCTACTTTGTTTTGAACGAATTGCTTAAGCTTGCACTTCGAGTTGAGCCAAAATAGCGCGATTTCTGAGTCCGTCCACAGATGGACAGAAACACTTTGGAAATCGTTCGTGAGGATGTTGAGAAGAGTGTCACAATATTGTGAGCCAAGGAACATAGCACTTAATTCTAACTGTGGAATTGTAAGGTTGATTTTGTTGCGAGCAACTAACTTGGACTTTGAACCAAGTAGAAAACTGCCGGCTCCCTGAGTGAGGTAAGCCGTGACGCCAAGGGCAGACTTACTGGCATCAGTAAACACGTGTAGGGCTACTGGTTGGGCTTTGGCGAAACTGATCCAGCGTGGAGAGTGGACCTCTGAAGCAGCTTGTAGATCATTTTGGATTTTCTGCCATTTTGCAACTTGACTGGGGGGCAAAGGTTGATCCCAACCAAACTTTTCGTCCCATAAAGCGGCAATGTAAAGGTGAGCTATTAGTGTAACGGGGGACAACATGCCGAGAGGATCGTACAATTTGCTTGTCATCCTGAGGACCTTGCGTTTTGTGAGTGTGGTGCTGGCTGAAGCGAAGGTTAACGCTGGAAACGAGATATCATCGTTACGTGTGTTCCAGGAAAGTCCCAAAATAGAAACAATAAAGGACTTGGTACTTGTGCTGTGTTCTTTTGCAAGGTCACACAGTAATTTAGAATTTGAACACCATTGGCGAAGAACGAAATTGCCTTGTTTCATAAGATGACGTGCTTCGTGAAAATATGACATCGTATCTGCCTCGTTATCAACGCCGGAAAGGAGGTTATCAACATAAAGCTTCTCTGAAATGTCAACAGCGACTGGAGTACGAAATTGTTCCAAATGATGTAATAGAACGGCTCCTAAGGACATAGGGCTACTTGTATGACCAAAGACAATGGTGGTATATATTATGTGTATGCACAAATGTCTTTAGTAGGATCATTGTCTTTATACCAAAGAAAACGAACAAAGGGACGATCCTCTTCACGCAGCTTTATGTGTAAAAATGCGCGCTGGATATCTGCTACGAAGGCATATTGTGGAAAACGAAATCTGAGAAGTAGTTCTACGAGATTGTTCAAGAGACACGGTCCTGTGTATAAGCAATCGTTGAGACTCACTTTTCCGGAATTAGCAACGAAAACAATACGCAGGGGGGTGGTTTCAGAATCTTTCAGCACAAAGAAGTGCGGCAAATAGTGACATCCCTCTTCAGGCCAGGGCTGGCTTAAATTCGAAAGTTCTTCAATGTACCCTTTAGCTAAATGTTCGTCCATTACTTTGCAGCATTGGTCCATAAGGCCTAGCTTATTTAAACGTGTGGTCACTTGAGTAAGACGGTTTGTACAAAGGCTGAGATTGGATGGCAACGGAGGGTGTTCATCTTTCCAGGGCAAAGGAGCGAAATATTGACCATCACGAAATTCAACGCGTTGTTGGTAATCATGAATAAATGCGTTAGCTTTTTTTTTGTCGTTGTCGTAATTTAGAGATTGATGTTGCAGAATTATTTCGAATTGAACAGAGAGCTCGGCATTGTCAACTAGATTTTCAAATGAAGGAGGGGAAGTAAACGATTGACAGATTTTGCGGCGTTTGTATGAATCGAAGTAATTTCCTCTGAAAGGGCTGGATTTCCCATTTCAGGAATGGGCTTTGGGAACGGCCCGGAGATAACAAGTCCAAATTTAGATTTCTGAATGGAAGGTTCTTGAAATTGATTGTCAATGGCTCCGAGAAAACGATATGCGGCATCAGCACCGATTAGAATATCAACTTAAAAGTGTTCATCGCCGAAATCGTTGGCAAATTCGAGTGCTTTGAAACGTGAGTCATTTTTCAGATTGTAGCAACCACTCTGATTTATAGGCTTTACGATTTCATCAGAAAAGAGAACTCGGATCAATTCAACACCAGACGTAGTTTCTAGCCCGAGCGTAGATACCCCATAGTTTCGTTTCGTAATTGTCCCACCAAAACCAGAAACGGATAAAAGCTCATAAGACTCGGGGTTTAATCCCAAATGATTGGCAAATTCTGCGCGTACGTAACTGCGTTGAGAGCCTTCGTCGAAAAATATGTTTGCGTTTGACTTCTTATCGTTTGCAACGGCAACGGCTTTGGCAGTTTTAGGAATGATTTCTTGATTAACAGCTTCAGACGGGGCGTTAGTGCTCTTAGGAGGCTTGAGTTTAGCTGTACGATTGACGTAAGACGATTTATCGTTGATATGCAAAGACGGATAAGGAGGATTATCATCTAAGCAATCATTAATATCGATATTCAACCAAGGAGCGTAATTTGTCGTGATGGGCTGCGATGTTGAATTGGCAGTGGAAACGTTTTCCGGGGCGGACGAAGCGGTAGATGATTCATTCGTAATTATTGCAGCGTGAGTATTAGTACGAGACGGGGGCTGATTTTGCGTCTGCGCGTTTCGTTGAAAGGTCGTATTGGTGGAATGAATACGGATGCCATGTATGCTAGTATGGTGCTTGCCTTTGCATTTTGCGCAGCGCCCTCTTGCGTTACAATTAGAAACACGATATTCCGTGTTCAAACAATTAAGGCATAAGCTTTGTCGGATAACTGCGGCTGACTTCTCACTGGCGGGTATTGTGCAGAGGGACGTGGCGTGAGGTCCTTTGCAAAGTTGGCAACGTGTATTTACCGTTGTTGATAAAGTACTGGTACTAGAAACGTTATGTTCGTATGATTCGTAACGAGACGGGGGGTGGCAGTGTAGCTTGGGAAAGTCCTGTTTGTGTTTGCTCCTCTCGAGCGATGTAATCTCGAAAACTGTCAGTGAATTGTTTAAGGAGGAAATTGACACCCTGTCCAGAATCGCCAATTGCACTGCGGACTTTTCCCGGCAATTTGTCTTCAAGTATTGGGATGATAAAGGGAGCGCAAGACGAAACGTTGATCTTCAAAGCCTCTAGGGAACGAATGTCTCCCATAACTGCATTATAAAATTGCCTTAAACTAATGGCAGATTGTGTTAGCTTAGTCATTTTGAGAATATTGTTCACGTGAGCGCGAATGATACGTCTGGGGTGGCCAAAATTATCTTTTAATGTTTCTTCTAGAATTGCATAATTATCTCCCGAAGGAATAATGCCTTGAACTGTTTTTAGAGCTTCTTCCCGTAACTGACCAATCAGATAAGTAAATTTTGAAGATGCTGGGAGATCGGATAGACTGCCTACTTGAGTTTGGAATCTCTCCCAGAAACCGTGCCAATCTGTGATTTTTCCGTCAAATGTGGGTAGCTTCGACCTTAACGTTAACGTAGATTGTGACGTTGGAGATTGAGAAACGAGGGTTGAAGCGTTTTTCTTTTCAAATTCCGAGATACAAAATGCAAGCTTACTTATCTTACCTCGGTTGTTGTTTGTTACCTCGGTGACTTCATCAAAGAATGCGTCCGATTCATCTTCATCTTCGATTTCATCTAGGGCGACGATACGTATTTCTTTGTCTAAATTCTGGCACTCCTTCAATTGCTCTTGTAAGGCTGCAGCGGCTGTCTCAAGGAAGGTTATTTCTTCATTCAATAGACGATCCCTCTTGAATAGACTTGATGCCTCGTTGTAAGTCTTCGTGAAGCTACGCATCAGTTGTCTTCGCTCAAACTGCAATTTTTCAAACGGCGTTTTTGGCATGTCTGTTACCAAAATTGCTGTTCGTGTGTATACACGAACAGCAATAATCGGAATCCTGGTCACGGCACCAAATGTGGAGAACGGAACGAAGACAAACACATCGGATAGATATGTACAAAACTGATATATCGAATACTAATGAAACGTGAATACAAAAGCGTAATGTTAGAATGAACGTAGTAATAAAAGTGTGAGACATTATGATGAGAGCGATAAAATATAATTGAAGTTTGGTAACTAATCGAACTAGTGTCAATCATATGAATTACTTTCAATCATGCGTGTTCTACTTGACACATCAACACTTGTCGTCATATTGGTCCTGTTGGGACCAACTTTTTGTGGATCGCGGCTTATTAATGAAATCAATAGACCCTGATAGCTCTTTTCCCAATAATGTTGTTGTTGTGCCCCAAAACTTAGTAAATTGTGTCCTCCATAGTCTACACAGTGGCCCTTCTGGGGGTCACATGGGTATTACTCGCACTATCGTGCTTCACATATCAACACAGCCAAAAATGTGTTTTACATATCAACACAGTCAAAATAATCAATAACTACCTAATGCTCACTCCCGCAGCTTCCAGACACAATATAGAATTGTCTCCACATTTACTAATAACACTGCAAAAACAACCTGCCTTGCAGCTGTATACATTTTACGTAAATATCAATCTTAAAGGCCTACTGCAATAAAAAAAAAGTGATATGATTTTTTTGCATTTCATGATAAACTTATTCGAACTGATCATAAAACCGTTTCCAGAATGAAAATTGATCCAGTAGAATTGTTTTTACAAGCCCGCAAAGTCGTCGATTTTGCCATTTCAACTGCGACAAACGTGACGTAATAACCAGGACCCATTTCAAGTTTTTGTATTGAAGTGTATTGTAGCTTTTTGCTCCACTCCGTCTAGTTCAATAAATAACTAATTAATCAAAAATCGCATCCCAAGGTATAAATATTAAAGTGTTTTCACAAATTTTAAAATTTTTTTCAGAATTTTAGAAAGCGATTTGGGGGGAGTAATTGGGGTCTGAATTGGGGCAGTTTTGGTCATGACGTCAAACTGCGGGAGGGCGATCAGCCGCCACGGAGAGCGGAAGCAAGCAACGGGGATTATCAGTGTCGAGATGAAATATGCTTTTGCATTTGACTTGACCGAGTCGCATATGATGTATGTGTGAGAGAATGCAGAGATGTTCTCAGAATCTACATGGACTATTTACGTGCAGAGTTGGCTTTTTAAGATATATCTGATGCTGCTAAGTTGCTGTCAGTCCAGTCTTATCAAAACGAATTACTTTTACATCACGTCTGGCTGGAACGCCAAGTTGCTACAGTGTTTTCATCGGGGTAGAAGCTGGAGAAATATAGTAGAACTAATCGCAATATTCTGCATAGCAATTTATTATCATAGTCAGATGTGTTACAAGTTTTTGGCGAAACACGATGGTTCCAAAATTCCAAATGGACAAAAAATGAAACTGGTGCCTTCAGCTCTCCTTATCTGTTTCATTTCAAATTTGTTTTGAAAACGGCTGCTTGAAAATCCCATTTATTAACTAACTTAACTGCTGTAACAGCTTACTTTGCCTGCTCATCTAACAACAACCCCGGCCATCGTGTTTGCTACTAGTTTTACTGACACAGCTCCGCCGTCCATAATTTCTGACAAACTTCCTTTGTGAATGCTTCCAGCTGCTTGGAAATCAGACCGCGCGGAATAAAATGTCTTTTGACTGACCGCGCGGTTTGTAGTACCCTTTTTCAAAGCGCCGCTATAGCGTTACCGTAAGTTCAATTTTTTGGTTAATAGCTGAAATGACGCGCGGAAAGTTATAGTATTGCACCCGGGGAAGCGATTTCTTAACAAGAGCCGGGGTTACGCATAGTGCACATTTGAAAACTTTTCCCGATACTCTCCCATTATAAAAGTCGATTTGTGTCCTGGTTATGACGTCATGCCATGTCGCAGTCAGTGCCCCATTTCAAAGCCAAATTTAGTATACTTATCGTGATCGAATAAAAACAAAACAGGCACCAAATTAACCAGTAAAGATTGAAATTTCATTCTATGAAAAAAAGACGGGAAAGTGATTTTTGATTGCAGTAGGCCTTTAACATGTGTAATCTTTCATACTGTTACTATTTCACAGTCTATTTTTGTATTTTACATTTAAGAAGAGATAATAATCTATCTTTGCAAGAAATTATCACGAATACTTTCTTTTTACCCTATTTAATTTCACATGGCCTATCAAGCAAGAAATTTCTGTAAATGGCCATTCCTCATCCTTACGTGAAATATCCTGTGGTGTCGCACAAGGATAGGTACTCGGACCACTTCTGTTTCTTATTTACATCAATGATTTAACAAATTCATCTAAGTTTTTCTCCTTTTTTCTTTTTGCTGATGACACCAATATTGTGAATCTGATGATCCTGCTTTACTCACAAAGAAAGTTAATAGAGAACTGAAGAAAGTTAAATTATGGCTTGACTCTAACAAACTTGCCCTTAATATAAGTAAAACTAATTATGTATTGTTTCACTCTCCTCGAAAGGAACTTGCCAATGATCTTAATATTAAAATTGGTAAACAGAATATTCAAAAGACAAAGTATGTAAAATTCTTAGGGATTCTTATGGATGAACATCTTACTTGGAAGCATCACACCTCTGAACTTTGTAAAAAATTGTCCAGAACCTCTAGTATTTTCTTCAAAGTGCGACATTACTGCTGACTCCCCATGCTTATCAGCCTCTATAACTCACTATTTTCTTCTTTTATAAACTATGGTATCATTGTATGGGGTCTTACCTTTGAATCCTACTCACACCAACTATTTCGATTGCAGAAGAAAGTCCTTCGCTGTATCAAATTTGAACCATTCTCCGCTGCGTCATCACCAATTTTCAAATCATTAAAGGTTCTTAAAATTGAAGATACCTTGCACTTGAATATTCTAACCTTTGTTTATAAATCCATCAATAAACTATCTCCTCCTTATTTTCATGGCTATTTCCAGCCAAATTCAGCCATCCATAAAATTGCAACCCGTCAAGCAACCAGAGGGGATCTTTTTAAATCGTTTAGAAATACCACTTTGTACGGACTACAAACCATCCAATATTATGGTTCTAAACTTTGGAACACCCTTCCACTATTTATTCGTGTTGCTAGCTCTCCTACAACTTTTCGGTCTAAATTGAAAACTCATTTCATCGATGCATATGTCTGATAAATTCCCAATAAACTATAATATACCTATATACTCGGTCTCTGTTAGATGAATCTGGCTATTTTGTATTTTGTATTTTTATTTCATTTTATGAAATCATTTTTCCTTCATTAATTCATTAATCCAATTTTTTATGGGGGGGCTCTCTCTCGATTAGTTAATCTACTTAGAGAGCTCCTCCTCAATCAATCAATTTTAAATACAATCTTGTATGGTTATTTTTTTCTGTTTAATTCAATTCTCTTTGAATTTAAAATATTATTGTCGTAAAATTTGTATGATGTTGTTGTTAATTTGTATTGTATAGAATTGTATTTAGAGTTGATTGATAAATATATGAAAATGAAATGAAATGAAAAAAAATGAAAGCAAATTTTTAGGAATGAGGTTTGGCCAAATCTAGGGTTCCGGCGGTGTCCGCGAGTCACCCAGAGGTTTCCCTTTGATTCAAATTGTAAGGGAGGGGAAGATGTAATGTTATGATTGCGTCAGTATAAATTGTATCATGTCTGTGTTAAAATATTAGAAGTAGAATCGTGTTCGTGTTAGTTATATTGTTTTCCTGTGATGTACTTGTGACCGTGTCGTTTGTCTATATTATATCCGTTGTTGCTGTCACTATTGATTGATGTGTCATATTATGATTGTTTTAACTTAGGTGAATTTATAATAGTATTTTAGTTGAATGATTGATCTCGAGCAAGCAACATCTTGTGTTCTCTTGAGTTATACCTGCTTTACCCAGCCACGCTACACTTTGTGATGTTTCATTGTTAAACATGCTTGAGCGTTTTTTCCTGTTGCAATTTATCAGAGCAATAACTGTTTTTTGGAAAAATATAGTGTGCCACCTAAGCGCGAATATCTGAGGGAGGGTCCAACAGACATTCTGGCCCATTTTTGTTTGGAATTCTTCATAAAAAAGGCCCTTCTGTACAACGACCTCCCACTACTGCGAACTATTTTCTCGCTCCCGACAGAGTTCGTTATAGCGGGATTCCACTGTACTCTATTTTTTAGCCTTCGATTCTTATGAAAATTTGATCGTTGCTCTAGAATCACTTGCTGACAGCCTGACTCTGGAATTTGTCACTTCTCGACTGATTCATGAAGAGAAAAAGCGATTGGAGACAGCAAGTCAACTGAGTGAGTCAATGGAGAAAGCTCTCATTGCAACAAAAAACATGGCTTATAGACGGAGACAGAGCCCAGGACCAAGGAACAAAAAGGGGAAATGTTTTAATGGCGGATTAAAAGGGCATCGGGCAAGAGATTGTACTCGAACCAAGAAGCCAAAGGAATCGCGCACAGAAGACGCTCAGATTGCTACGACAGATTCGCACTCACTGTTCTCGACGAATTCAACCTCTGCTTTAGACGAAAGCTTAGTGTGGTATGTTGACTCAGGTGCATCTCGACACATGTCAAGTAACAAGCAGTGGCGTAGATTGAGGGGGGTCGGGGGGACCCTCTGTAGAGCTAAACTGCCCTTTTGTCGGAAAATTGCTGATCTTGTCGGAAAATAAATATCTCCTGCTTAAATTCAGTTCTGGCTAATTTTCTTATCTTATATTCATAATCTTCACGAAACAAAAATGCTTATTAAATTTTGTCGGAAAATTTGAATTTCTCGCTCCCCCTATAAAATTTCCTATCTATGCCATTGGCAACAAGGAATGGATGCAAGATTATGCCAAGCTTGCAATTCCTGAAAAGATTCGTCTAGGGAACAACAGACTGGTTGAAGCTGAAGGAAAAGGGACAATATGGATAAAACTCAAAGTTGGAGATGAATACAAACCTGCTGAACTTTCAGATGTATTGTATGTTCCAATTCTGAACAAAAACTTATTCTCTGTCAGTACAGTGACAAAGAAAGGTTTTAGTATAACGTTCGATGCTAACCAGTGTGCTACTTTGGACAGAAATGGAATAATCTTAGGTTCTGGACGAAGTGATGGAAAGCTGTATACATTAGATGCCTCGCCCTTGCAGAACGACATGCGTGAAGCAAACACTGCTAGTGATCAAAGGTCTCTAAACCTATGGCATCACAGATTTGGACATTTGGGTGTTAACAACCTCAAACTTTTAAATCAGGAAGATCTTGTCGATGGACTAAGATTGGAAACAATGGAAGAAATGAAGTTTTGCGAAGGTTGTACACTTGGTAAACAGACAAGAAATGCGTTTCCAAGTAAACAAGTCACTGGAGCAACAAAATTGCTGCAAATCGTACACAGTGATGTATGTGGACCGATGAAAGTACAAAGTCCTGGCGGAAATCGCTATTTTGTCACGTTTATTGATGATATGTCCAGGTATGCTGCTATCTACTTCATGCGAATCAAGGATCAAGTCCTTGAGAAGTTCAAAGAGTTCGAAGCAATAAATGAAACAGGACATAATATACAAGTACTTCGCTCTGATAATGGTGGGGAGTACCTGTCGAAAGAATTTAACGAATTCTTGGTAGAGAAAGGCATCAAGAGGCAATTGACGATCCCAAGAACACCAGAGCAGAATGGTGTCGCAGAAAGATCTAATAGAACAATTCAGGAGTCTGCAAGATCAATGTTAAAGACAGCTTCTTTACCACGTTTTTGGGCAAAAGCTGTGCTAACTGCTGTAATACTCAGGAACAGAAGTCCAACCGTTGCAGTAAAGAGAAAGACTCCATATGAGGGTTTTACTGGAGTAAAACCAAATGTTTCAATGCTGAGAGTATTTGGTTGCGATGCGTACATGCATGTAGATGCTGAGTTGAGGGGAAAATGGGATGCAAAGTCAACAAAGTGCATCTTCATCGGTTATAGTCTTGAACGTAAAGGCTACAGACTATAGAATCCACTAACAAAGAAAGTACACGAATTACGCTCTGTTACATTCGTGGAAAGTGAATTCGGAAACAGCACACAGAAGCCTTCAAAAGTTACAAAGGTTGACTCTTCAACATCTACAGACGAAGTTCAAGTCATTAGTATTACGAGTGAAGATGAGGCACAAAACCAATCAGAAGATTGTTCAGAAGATCAAGTAGAGGACATTGTTGACAATGCTACTGATTCAAGCGCTGAAGATCTTCCAGAAAACATTCAGGAAAATCAAATGCCAAGAAAATCAACTCGCGAAAAGCAAATTCCTGACAAAGAAGCCATTTTAACTGGAGATGGTGGAATGGCAAGGACTTGCTAAATGCTGAGCTGCAAGAAGTTCCAGAAGAACCGAAAACGATCCAGCAAGCATTGAGTTCCACTGCAAAGCAGCAATGGAAGGAAGCTCTAGATAGTGAGTATTCCTCGTTGATAAAGAATCAAGCTTGGAATCTTGTTGAATCGCCAAAAGATTGTAATTTAATCGGATGCCGTTGGGTATTCAAAGTAAAATAAAATCCTGACGGGACAGTAAAACGCTATAAGGCTCGTTTGGTGGCGAAGGGATACTCGCAGGAAGCTGGGATAGATTATGAAAAAACATATTCACCAGTGGCGAGATATACTTCAATACGAGCCAGGGCCTTTTTTAACATACAGACTGGGGGGGCCTTGGCCCCCCCAGCCCTCGTGGTGGCCGCCCCAGTCAACAAAAGTGGCCCCCCCAGTTAAATCTTTTCAACTTAATTTTAATTTGCAATCATGATGATTCAAATGACTCGTTGTGTGTGAAAGCTAACTCCACTGTGTTTTCAATGGTATCTTCCACAAAGTATCTAGCTTGCTTCCAGTCCTATTGATATTATTTACAAGTGTAGTTTGACTTGTTGATTATATCAATAATACACAAACGAGTTTTTTGCTGTCCTTTCTTCAATGTTGAAAAACTGTGGTCCGTTCTGTCCGTTATAACCGAATGTAGAAATACTAGGGGCGCTCATTAGGGGGTGTGTGGGAAGACCCTCCAAATGATTTCTGAGTCGGTCCAAAAAGTTGGTCCTAAATTAATATTAAAATCAATCCTGCCCTAAAAATTGTTTTTAAACGAGTCTAGCTTCACGAATCTCAAACAATAGGTAGCATTTAAGTTCAACTGGCTGCCTAATTTAAAGTGGTATTGGCCACTAATAGTAGATTTGTGTTGTAGCTCTTGGAAAAAATGTGCACCGACTGGGAAAGATAACCTTTGGAGAAAATTTGATTATAAAAAAGTACATTTTTTAGCGATATCTGAGGCACTAAATTTGTAAAATTTCCCCCTTCGGCGGCAACCATGGTGCCGCCTCAGGTAGCCAAAATTATTTGAATGTTTTCAAAGAAATGTTCATGCAAAAGTCGGTCCCAAGTATGTCAACACCCCCAAACTTTTTTTAATGTGCTCCCCCTGACCCGGCCGTTTCTCTGAAAATATAGGTCCCCTTCAAGTTTTGGCCCCCCCACTTGGAAATCCTTAAAAAAGGCCCTGATACGAGCAATTTTAGCGATCTCTAACTACCTGCGTCTTGAGCTACATCAGATGTATGTTCAAACAGCCTTTCTGAATGGCGAACTCCAAGACGAGATATACATGGCTCAACCTGAGGGCTATGTTCAGAAAGGAAAGGAGCATTTGATGTGCAAGCTCAATAAAAGCATCTATGGTCTAAAACAGGCTTCAAGGTGTTGGTATTTGACAATGGATACGTTTCTGAAACATCATACGAGCAATGCAAATCTGACCCTTGTCTCTATTAGACAGGGAAATAGCCATAACTAACTAACCACAGATGGTGTCAAGGTTCTGTAAACAGTTCCATAAAGCCAGTACGCCAGAGAATTCAAATCTGCTAGATACCAATCAAAATTCTACTTCCGGTCACATGACAACACAAAAGTGTTGTTAATTGTCAAAACAAATTAAAGTCTAAGTCTTTAAAAATTTTTAATACCATCAGATTGAGCATATGGCACCAAGTCTGTCACGTTTATACTTTTAGAGGTATCAACCGTTAAACTTTCCCTTATGACGTCATAATTTTTTCTGATTTCGCAATGCCTGATGCTTCAAATCAATGTTATTTTTTGCATAGGATTCATTTCAAAACTCAAATTCACTAAAAGAATCATCTGTTGTATCGTAAGAAAATTCAAGCCAGGCCCAGGCACTATCTTGGTCAGACACGGATGTACTAGATTCGAATTCTTCTTTTTCATTTTCTTCTTCATTATGCTTGTCCTGCTTGCTAACTTCTTCTAAAACTCTCTTTTGTACTCGCTTTCGCTTACGGGCTGGACTATTCACAACATGATCGGCGTAATCCGAATCTTCGTTGTCGGCTTGGTAATCTGTCATGAAATTAACGGGAAGGGTGCTTAAAACAGTTTGAAAGACCGAAAAGGATTTCAAGTCAAAGAAATAAGTTTTCAGGAGTTGGAATGTTTAAGTTGCGAGAAACTGCATACCATGGACTTTCTTTTTGGATACCTTCTTGGTAGGTAAACATGGAGGAAGTTGCGAGCACGTGAACCATAGTGGTTTTAGTCCTTCATCAGTTTTAACCCAGCCTTGACCATCAGCACCTGGAACATGAAAATTTCTATTTGCCTCCATATATATGTTTGTAATTCTTTTTAAATGTTCTTTTTAAATGTTCCTCACTACCGCTTGGATCAGGAATCAGCTTTGAACTACATTTTTTTTTCAATTTTCATACATGCGAACTCTGGTCTGTACTATATCCACGTTATCTTTTCCGGGATAAACAACAGTCTGCCAAAACTTGGTAGCCCTATCAAGCTCATTTGCAAGGGTGATTGAAGTGCCCAGTTCTTGTAAAAAACCTTCTTTCTTAAAGTGCTTCTGCAACGAATTTTTACATAGTGTTTTTATTTCAAAAATCTATAGATCTCAATGCACTGATTAACGTGGCGCAAATAAAATTTGCAAATTATGTATACTTTTTTCGCTATTAACCTTCAAAGTAGGCAATTTTGACCTTTTTCGTGCGAAAACTGAACATCACTGTGATGTCATCAAACGTCGCGTCTGCAACGTCAAGCAGCAAGACGAGATTTTTAAAGACAAAACGCTCACCTGTACAATGTGTACTAACAGAGATAAGACAATTTGTTAATAATAATAATAACACTTTATTTACACAGGGTAATTCAATCAGCTATAAATCTAGCTGCTATCAAGAGAAACCCTGTTTAAATTAAATATAAATAATAAATATCAAGCTTAAGTGTTAGAAAACAAATAATTTATTTTATTTAAAAAAAAACCGTTAAAAATTGTCCAGTAAAATACCATATTTCTTAAAATTCCTTCCTGATAAAATTACATAAGTTCAATCGCTAAAATGTTCCTTTATTGCTTTTTTGAAATAAATGTAGTATTTCTCAGTTTTCAGATGTAATGGCAAAGCGTTGCAGATTTTAGTTCCACTGTAGTAAATTCCTCTTTTTCCACTTTCCGTTCTCACTTTTGGCATCCGCAAGTCCGTTCCGTTACGTCTTGTTGCTGTTCCATGTTCAACAGGTATTTTTAATAATAATTTTTATTTTTAAAGTATTTTTATTAAGTATTTTTATTTTTTTTATTTATATTTTTTATAGTTTTTTATTTTTTTTATTTTTAGTTTTTTTATTTCTAATTTCATAAAGTAGTTATGAAAGACATCAGGAGCTGTTCCATGTAAGCATTTGAAGACGAAATCTAATCTACACATTGGATTGATCTCATGGAGGCAAATGATCGCCAGACGGGGTGCTTTTTATGCTTTGCTCCAAATATGATCTTAAGAGCTCTCTTTTCAATTTTCTTAAACCTCGTTTCATTTGTCTCTGACAAAGTCGAGAACGCAATGCTGCAGTAAGTCATAACCGGCTGAACCATAGCTTTGTACAGATCAACAGCGGCATGGGTGATTAGTATTTGCCTTATTCGCTGAAGGAGACCGAGTCTGCTAGAAGTTAATGCCCTTTAGTGCTAAACACCCTCAACATTACATTTAATTTTATTTGGTATATCAACGCATTGTAGTTGAATGATAGTCTGTCTGGCATTCAGCATATATGAAGAAACCCGTTTAGGCCAAATGAAATAAGCTATACTATAAGCTTCCTGTTTTCATGGCGTTCTTTTCATATCAGTGATATTCGTTTTTCGGTGTTCACACTGCTTTGGTTATCACGACAAAGTCATACGAATAACGATGCATAGTTTCGGGATTCACCGAAAAGAGGCTAACCAAAAAGTGATTTTGAGGCATGGAAAGAATCGCTAACCGGCGAGCTGTGAGTGAGCACACACATGACGGGTATCTCGTCTCGGCTCGGGAGCAAATAAATCATAAAACTATTTACATGTCGTAGAGATACATAACGGAGACAATTGTACGATTACTCAGTGTTGCGAAAAAGTATCTCGTTTCATAATGTTGCTGATAGTATTTCAAAACCAATCAAACAGAACAAGGTCTTTTTAAGGAGTTCAGTAGACAGACATCATTTACACCCACCGACTAGGATAGCAGAATTTTATTCATTATAGCGCTCATTTTTGCTTTGAAGTAAAGAGAGATATTGGGAAAGAATTAAAGATGAGATTAAAGCTAAAATCAAACGCTATTCCTGCAATAGATGCAGTAAACAAGCTCGTGAACCAACCCGTGTGACTCTCAGCTTTACTCGGGCCTAAGCACTCCTCGCCCGGAGTGGTTAGGCCCGAGCCGACCAAAACAAATGTCAGAAAATTTAGCTTTTTGGGGTGATATCGAAGGAATTTTAATTTCCGAAGTTTATAAAAATAATTCAATGTCTGCAATTTTGAGCTAAAATAAGTTATTGCAAAAAATAAGACCTGGGATAAGCCAAACCAGGGCTACGTGTCGTTCCACAGCAACTCGAAGCAACAATGGCGACGCGGGATGACGTCACATTTTTTGGAGGTACCCATTTTCAAACTTAAATTGTATCTCTAACGTTAAACAAAATGACACCATGTTTTTTTAAGAACGATGGCTAAAAAAAGTTGCCCTTATGTTGGTTCAGCCGGAGCTCAAATAACCCCTGCCTGAGTGGAGCTATTAAAAAAAAACAAGACGACGTTCGAAAAAACCCATTGACTTCCATTGCGCAAAATAATTTGGGTCATCACTGTGACGTCACAGCGTTGTGATATTTTTCGCAAAAGGTGGCCTGATTCAAGGTGAAATTAAAGTAACTTATACTTGTCAGATGCACGTCAAAATTGCATCAAGCTGATCAGTACATCCTTGGCTTTCAACTAAAATAAAAAAATCGACATGTCAAATTTCGTTGCATAAGCACTTTAAATGTCAACATTTTCCTGAAACGTTTTATCTTCCCAATTCCAAATGGTTAGGAAGTTGTGTCACACCCTGTCAGCGAATGAAAGGCAGGCAATATGTTGCATACAATCTCACCGTAGTGAGTTGCGATGGATCGTATGCATATGTAACGGTTTGTGCTAATGCGCATCTGCCAGTTGTTGGACGGCTTTACGAAGGAAAATGCAAAGGCTAACAAGACAAGTATATCTGTATCTGTGGCGACAACTATCACGTTGGTAGTCGATTATCTAAAATATCTAAAAATATTGGAAACACTTTAAATTTTATTTTTCAGTGATAATTAAAATTCATTCCCAAAACTTACACATGAATTCATGTAAGAACAGCTAAAACTAATTAAAATTAGAATTTAGACTGATAAAAATTAACATCCAACCCCACAAGTAACACATGAATCTACGTAAATACACCTAAAAATAATAAAGATATAACATTCATTCCCAAAATTTAGACTGATAACAATTTACATTCATTCCCACAACTTACACGTGAATCTACGTTAATACATCTAAAACATCGTGAAAACCCTTTAGTAACTCTTTTCAGTGCTATTAACATTCATTCCCACAATTTACACACGAATCCCCGCAAAAACGGCAAAAACAGATAACCTTTATAACATTCATTCCCACGATTTGCACTATTGAAAAGTAGCATTCATTCCAACAATTTAGACTGATGAAAATTGACATTGATTCCCACATTTTCAAATAATAAGAAATGACATGCATTCCCAGAATTTACACTAATGAGAATTAACATTCATTCCCACAATTTATACTAATGAAGATTAACATTCATTCCCAAAATTTACACATGAATGCACGATAATGCAACAAAAACTTAATGAAAAAAGTGTTTCCTTGTATTCAGTGATGTCACCATTCATTTCCACATTTTACACTAACGAAAATAAACATTCATTCCCACAATTTACACATGAATCCACGTTAATACATTTAAACCTAGTGCAAAGATTTTTAGTTCCTTTTTTTAGTGATATTAACATTCAATTCCACATTTTACACATTAATCCATGCAAGAAAAGTTAAAACTAATAAAAATTAAAACATTCATTCCCACAAATTACACTTGAATCAACGTTAATACATCTAAAACTTAGTGAAAACACTTTTAGTTACTTTTTTCAGTGATCTGAACATTCACTCCAATAATTTACACTAATAAAGGTTAACATTCATTCCCACAATTTAAACATGAATCCACGTAAAAACAGCTAGAACAAATGAAAAATATAGCATTCTTTCCCACAATTTACACTAACGAAAAATAACATTGATTCCCAAAATTTACAGTAATGAAAATTAACATTCCTTCCCACAATTTAGACTGATGAAAATTATCATCCATTCCCACAATTTACACATGAATCCACGTAAAAACAGCTAAAAGAAAGAAAAAAAGCACTCTTTTCCACAATTTACACTAATGAAAAGTAACATTCATTCCCACAATTTCGTCGGATCAAGATTTACATCCATTCCCACAATTTACACGTGAATCTACGTTAATACATCTACAACATCGTGAAAAGCCTTTAGTTACTTTTTTCAGTGCTATTAACATTCATTCCCACAATTTACACACGAATCCACGCAAAAACGGCAAAAACAGATAAACTTTATAACATTCATCCCCACAATTTGCACTAATGAAAAGTAGCATTCATTCCAACAATTTAGACTGATGAAAATTGACATTGATTCCCACATTTTCAAATAATGAGAAATGACATGCATTCCCAGAATTTACACTAATGAGAATTAACATTCATTCCCACAATTTACACTAATGAAGATTAACATTCATTCCCAAAATATACACATGAATCCACGATAATGCAACAAAAACTTAGTGAAAAAAGTGTTTCCTTGTATTCAGTGATGTCACCATTCGTTTCCACATTTTACACTAAAGAAAAATAACATTCATTCCCACAATTTACACTAACGAAAATCAACATTCATTCCCACAATTTACACATGAATCCACGTTAATACAATTAAACCTAGTGCAAAGATTTTTAGTTACTATTTTCAGTGATATTAACATTCAATTCCACATTTCACACATAAATCCATGCAAGAACAGTTAAAACTAATAAAAATTAAAACAATCATTCCCACAAATTACAGTAATGAAAAATTACCTTGATTCCCACAATTTACAGTAATGAAATATAACATTCATTCCCACAATTTACAGTATTGAAAAATAATATTCATTCCCACAATTTAGACTGAGGAAACCTCTCATCCATTCCCACAATTTACACCTGAATTCACCTAAAAACAGCTAAAAGAAATAAAAAATATAACAATCCTTCCCACAAATTACACTAATGAAAAGTAACATTCATTCCCACATTTTAATCAGATCAAGATTTACATCCATCCCCACAATTTAAACATGAATCTACGCAAAGACGGCAAAACAGATAAAAATATGACATTCATTCCCACAATTTGCACCAATGAAAAGTAACATTGGTTCCCACAAATTACATTAATTGAAAATAACATTCATTCCCACAATTTACACACGAATCAACGTAAGAACAGCTGAAACTAATCAATAAAATAACATTCATTCCGACAATTTACAGTAATGAAAAATAACGTTCATCCTCACAATCTGCACATGAATCCACGCAAAAACAGTAAAAACAGATAAAAGAGATAACATTCATTCCCAAAATTTACACACGAATCAGCATAAATACAGCAAAAACTAATAAAATTTTAACGTTCATTCCCACAATTTACATGTGAGTCTACGTTAATACATCTAAAACATAGTAAAAACATTATTAGCTATTTTTTCAGTGATATTAACATTCATTCCCACAACTTACACACTAATCCACGCAAAAATGGCAAAAACAAATAACCTTTATAACATTCATTCCCACAATTTGCAGCACTAATGAAAAGTAGCATTCATTCCAACAATTTAGACTGATGAAAATTGACATTGATTCCCACATTTTCAAATAATAAGAAATGACATGCATTCCCAGAATTTACACTAATGAGAATTAACATTCATTCCCACAATATACACTGATGAAGATCAACATTCATTCCCAAAATTTACACATGAATCCACGACAATGCAACAAAAACTTAATGAAAAAAATGTTTCCTTGTATTCAGTGATGTCACCATTCATTTCCACATTTTACACTAAAGAAAAATAACATTCATTCCCACAATTTACACTAACGAAAATCAACATTCATTCCCACAATTTACACATAAATCCACGTTAATACACTTAAACCTAGTGCAAAGATTTTTAGTTACTCATTTCAGTGATATTAACATTCAATTCCTCATTTTACACATTAATCCATGCAAGAACAGTTAAAGCTAATAAAAATGAAAACATTCACTCCCTCAAATTATACTTGAATCCACGTTAATACATCTAAAACTTAGTGAAAGCATTTTTAGTTACTTTTTTCAGTGATCCTAACATTCACTCCCATAATTTACACTAATGAGGGTTAACATTCATTCCCACAATTTAAACATGAATCCACGTAAAAACAGCTAGAACAAATGAAAAATATAGCATTCTTTCCCACAATTTACACTAATGAATAGTAACATTGATTCCCAAAATTTACAGTAATGAAAATTAACATTCCTTCCCACAATTTAGACTGATGAAAATTATCATCCATTCCCACAATATACACATGAATGCAAGCAAAAACAGCTAAAAGAAATAAAAAATATATCATTCTTTCCCACAATTTACACTAATGAAAAGCATTATTGATTCCCACAAATTACAGTAATGAAAAAAAATTCATTCCCACAATTTAGACTGATGAAAGTTGACATTGATTCCGCAACTTACACACGAATCAACATAAATACACCTAAAACTAATAAAAATATGACATTTAATAATAATAATAATAATAATAACACGAATATTTATACAGGATAGCCTATCAGCATAGTCAAATGCTGTTATCTTCAGGGTCCTGTCTTGAAAGTAAGAGTTAAAAATATATATAATAACTACATTAAGTTAAAAACATATAATATTTATTAATATATAAATATATAATGTAATGCTTATAGTAAGAGTTAAGAAATATATATAATAAGTAAGAGAAAATAAGAGTTAAAAAAATATATATATGCATAATAACTATATTAAGTTTAAAAATATATAATACTTATTAATATATAAATAAATAATGTAATGTTTATAAATATAAAATATAAAGTTTCTTCAACTAAAATGTTCGTTTAAAAAAGAAGTAAAAACAATCCTGGACTGAATCTTTCTAGCCTCAAGGGGTAAATCATTGAAAATTCTTCCACCAGCATATGTTATACACTTTGCCCAATTTTTGTTTTCATTCGTGGCAGTTTAGCGGTATAGTTGTTGTTTCTTGTGCATTTTTCATGTTTTGCTCTTTCGAAGTAATCCTTAAACGGCTCACATACATTCTTCTGTAGGCAGTCAAAAACAAATTTACAAACACTTTTCTTCATTTGATTTTCTATATGCGGAACTCTCAAATCAGTTTTAGGTGGACATTTTGATTTGATAATGTTCATGCTTTGTTTCTCAATACTACGCAAACGCTTTAATTTTGATTCTGACCATCCCAGCCCAACTGATCCACAGTACGTGAATAGGGGCATGATCATAGCGTTGTAGATTACAATGGCTGTTGGGGTATCAATGGAATTTCGAATGCGCCTGAGAAGATCAACCCTTCCTGCTGCCTTTTTGCAGGTTATATCGATATGAGCATCCATCGTTAGCGAGAGGTCTAATGTTACTCCAAGATATTTATATTCTGTCGTACAATTTATGGGTGTCTCTCCACTTATGATGTTAAGCCGTCTCTCTTTGAATTTATTCAATCTCTTTGCTGTACCAAAAAGCATAGTTTCTGTTTTCCCTTTCTTCAGATTCATGATTAACTCGTTCTTAGAAAACCAGGTGGCTAGGTTGTTAACATCTTGATTAAGATGGCTTTCAATGATGTTAATATCACTACTCGATGTAAAAATAACCGTGTCATCCGCATATGTCACAATATTTGTATGCTTCAATGATCTATGTGCATCGTTAAAATGAATTAGAAACAGAAGAGGACCGATGATGGATCCTTGTGGAACACCTGTATACACAGGGCATGAATTGGAAAATGTTTCCTTGTACTGAACAGTTTGCTTGCGATTGAATAAGTAGTCTGTTAGCCAATCTAGTTCATTATCTCTCACTCCGTAGGCTTGGAGCTTGGAGAGAAGAACAGAGTGACTAATAGTGTCAAAGGCTTTAGATAGATCAATGAATAATGCACCTGTGAGCTGCCCTTTGTCCGCCCCCCTCCTGATATGATCTAAGAAATATATAACTGCTTGCTCTGTTGATCTTTTTGTTCTGAATCCAAACTGATAATTAAATAGAAGCGCATTTCTTTCAAGATGGTTCATAAGCTGCTTGTGAAACAGTTTTTCTAAAATCTTCGATAAAGTTGGGAGAATCGATATGGGCCTATAGTTATCCACTTGTGAACGGGGGCCAGACTTATATACTGGAACTACTTTTGCTTCCTTCCAGTCTGCAGGTACTATTCCCGTTTTAAAAGATAGATTTATCACGTGTGTGAGAGGCTTCGTTAAAATAGGGGCTATATCCTTCAGTAGTCCAGGAGGGAGGTTGTCAAGTCCAGTTGCCTTTTTGCGTTTGAGGTTTTTTAATTCTTTGTACACATCAGCCTCACTAACTTCTTTGAGAGAGAACTTCTCTGAACATAGAGGAGCAAGAATGTTTTCAGTGGGTTTCATCCAAGTAAAAACCCGCAAAGGGAAAGATTTTGACTTGAGTGAATTTGCTACATTTGAAAAGTAACTGCATAGGGTGTTCGCTATGGTTCCGTTGTCAGTTGTTTTCGATCCATTTATTTCAAAAGCCGATCCAGCAGATGGAGCTGTTTTCTTAGTAGGGTAGAGTTTATTGATGGTGGCCCAAAATTTACTTGGCGACTTTGCATTTTCTTTTAGAAGGTCTTTGTGAAATCTATTCTTGTACAAAGACCTTGAATACTACGCAATACGCAATACTGTAAATATTTATTCCCACAATTTGCACTAATGAAAAAAAACATTCATTCCCACAAATTACAGTAATGAAAAAAAATTCATTTCCACAATTTCCACACGAATCAACCCTAAAAACAGCTAAAACTAGACAATAATAGAGCATTCATTCCCACAATTTGCAGTAATGAAAAATAACCTTCATCCCCACAATTTACACACGAATCCACGCAAAAACGGTAAAAACAGACAAAGAAGATAATATTTATGCCCACAATTTACACTAATGAAAAGTGACATTCATTACCACAATTTATACTGTTGAGAAATGACATTGATTCCCACAATTTACACATTGTTCCACGTAAAAAGAGCTAAAAAAATATAGCATTCTTTCCCACAAATTACACTAATAAACAGTAACATTGATTTCCACACATTGCAGTAATGAAAAAAAATTCATTCCCACAATTTACACACGAATCCACGCAAAAACGGCAAAAACAGATAAAAATATGACATTCATTCCCACAATTTGCAGTAATGAAAAATAACCTTTATCCCCACAATTTACACATGAATTCACGCAAAAACGGTAAAAACAGACAAAGAAGATAATATTTATGCCCACAATTTACACTAATGAAAAGTGACATTCATTACCACAATTTATACTGTTGAGAAATGACATTGATTCCCACAATTTACACATTGTTCCACGTAAAAAGAGCTAAAAAAATATAGCATTCTTTCCCACAAATTACACTAATAAACAGTAACATTGATTTCCACACATTGCAGTAATGAAAAAAAATTCATTCCCACAATTTACACACGAATCCACGCAAAAACGGCAAAAACAGATAAAAATATGACATTCATTCCCACAATTTGCAGTAATGAAAAATAACCTTCATCCCCACAATTAACACATGAATCCACGCAAAAACGGTAAAAACAGACAAAGAAGATAATATTCATTCCCACAATTTAGACTGTTGAGAAATGACATTGATTCCCACAATTTACACATTATTCCACGTAAAAAAAGCTAAAAAGTATATAGCATTCTTTCCCACAATTTACACTAATGAAAAGTAACCATGATTCACATAAATTACAGTAATGAAAAAAAATTCCTTCCCACAATTTACACACGAATCAACGTAAGAACAGCTAAAACCAAACAATAATAGAGGATTCATTCCCACAATTTGCAGTAATGAAAAATAACCTTCATCCCCACAATTTACACATGAATCCACGCAAAAACGGTAAAAAGAGATGGAAAAGATAATATTCATTCCCACAATTTACACTAATGAAAAGTGACATTCATTCCCACAATTTGGACTGATGAAAGTTGACATTGATTCCCACAATTTACACTATGTTCCACGTAAAAAGAGCTAAAAAAAATATAGCATTCTTTCCCACAAATTACACTAATGAACAGTAACATTGATTTCCACACATTACAGTAATGAAAAAAGATTCATCCCCACAATTTACACACGAATCCACGCAAAAACGGCAAAAACAGATAAAAATATGACAGTCATTCCCACAATTTGCAGTAATGAAAAGTGACATTGATTCCCACAATTTACACATTATTCCCCGTAAAAAGAGCTAAAAAGTATATAGCATTCTTTCCCACAATTTACACTAATGAAAAGTAACCATCATTCACATAAAATACAGTAATGAAAAAAAATTCCTTTCCAGAATTTACACACGAATCAACGTAAGAACAGCTAAAACTAAACAATAATAGAGGATTTATTCCCGCAATTTGCAGTAATGAAAAATAACCTTCATCCCCACAATTTACACATGAATCCACGCAAAAACGGTAAAAACAGATAAAAAAGATAATATTCATTCCCACAATTTACAATAATGAAAAATGACATTCATTCCCACAATTTAAAGTAATAAAAATAAGATTAATCCCACAATTTCGACTGGTGAAAATTAACATCCATTCCCACAATTTACAGTATTGAAAATTAACATTAATTCCCAGAAATTACACACGAATCAACGTAAAAACACCTAAAGCTAATTAATAATATAACAATCCTTCCACAACTTGGACTCATGAAAATTTACATTCACTCCAACCTTATACACATGAATCCACGTAAATACAGCCAAAACTACTAGAATATATAACATTCATTCCCACAATTTACACTAATGAAAAGTGACATTCATTCCCACAATTTAGACTGATGAAAGTTGACATTGATTGCCACAACTTACACACGAATCAACATAAATACACCTAAAACTAATAAAATTTTAAAGTTCATTCCCACAATTTACATTACTGAAAAGTAACCATGATTCACATAAATTACAGTAATGAAAAATAATTCCTTCCCGCAATTTACACACGAATCAACGTAAGAACATGTAAAACTATACAAGAATAGAGCATTCATTCCCACAATTTGCAGTAATGAAAAATATCCTTCATCCCCACAATTTACACATGAATCCACGCAAAAACGGTAAAAAGGGATAAAAAAGATAATATTCATTCCCACAATTTACACTAATGAAAAGTGACATTCATTCCCACAATTTAGACTGATGAAAGTTGACATTGATTCCCACAATTTACACTATGTTCCACGTGAAAAGAGCTAAAAAAAATATAGCATTCTTTCCCACAAATTACACTAATGAACAGTAACATTGATTTCCACACATTACAGTAATGAAAAAAAAATCATCCCCACAATTTACACACGAATCCACGCAAAAACGGCAAAAACAGATAAAAGTATGACATTCATTCCCACAATTTGCAGTAATGAAAAGTGACATTCATTCCCACAATTTACACTAATGAAAAGTGACATTCATTCCCACAATTTAGACTGTTGAGAAATGACATTGATTCCCACAATTTACACATTATTCCACGTAAAAAGAGCTAAAAAGTATATAGCATTCTTTCCCACAATTTACACTAATGAAAAGTAACCATCATTCACATAAATTACAGAAATGAAAAAAACTTCCTTTCCACAATTTACACACGGATCAACGTAAGAACAGCTAAAACTAAACAATAATAGAGCATTCATTCCCACAATTTAGACTGATGAAAGTTGACATTGATTGCCACAATTTACATATTATTCCACGTAAAAAGAGCTAAAAAAATAGCACTCTTTCCCACAAATTACACTAATGAAAGGTAACATTGATTCCCACACATTATAGTAATGAAAAAAATTCATTCCCAAAATTTACACACGAATCCACGCAAAAACGGCAAAAACAGATAAAAACTTAACGTTGATTCCCACAATTTACACTAATGAAAAGAAACATTGATTCCCACAAATTACAGTAATGAAAAAAAATGCATTCCCGCAATTTCCACACGAATCAACGCTAAAAACAGCTAAAGCTAATCAATAATAGAGCATTCATTCCCACAGTTTGCAGTAATGAAAAATAACGTTCATCCCCACAATTTACACATGAATCCACGCAAAGACGGTAAAAACAGATAAAGAAGATAATATTCATTCCACAATTTACACTAATGAAAAGTGACATTCATGCCCACAATTTAGGCTACTTAAAGTTGACATTGATTGCCACAACTTACACACGAATCAACATAAATACACTTAAAACTAATAAAAATTTAAAGTTCATTCCCACAATTTACACTAATGAAAAGTAACCATGATTCTCATAAATTATAGTAATGAAAAAAAATTCCTTACCACAATTTACACACGAATCAACGTAAGAACAGCTAAAACTAATAAAAATATGACATTTATTCCCATAATTTACACTAATGAAAAGTAACATTCATTCCCACAATTTAGTCAGATCAAGGTTTACATCCATTCCCAGAATTCACAAGTGAATCTACGTTAATCCATCTGAAACGTATTGAAAAAACTTTTACTTACTTTTTTCAGTCTTATTAGCATTCATTCCCACACCTTACATACGAATCAACATAAATACACCTAAAACAAATAAAAATTTAACGTTCATTCCCACAATTTGCACTAAAGGAAAGAAACATTCATTCCCACAATTCATACACACGAATCAACGTAAAAACAGCTAAAACTAATCAATATTAGAGCATTCATTCGCACAATTTGCAGTAATGAAAAATAACTTTCATCCGCACAATTTACACATCAATCCACGCAAAAACGGTAAAAAGAGATAAAAAAGATAATATTAATTCCCACAATTTAGACTAATGAAGAATGACATTCATTCCCACAATTTAGACTGATGAAAGTTGACATTGATTCCCAAAACTTATAATTTATGAGAAATAACATGCATTCCGAGAATTTACACTAATGAGAATTAGGATTGACTCCCACAATTTACAGTAATGAAAAATAACATTCATTCCCACACCTTCGGCTGATGAAAATTATCATCAATTCCCACAATCGACACATGAATGCACGCAAAACAGCTAAAAGAAATAAAAAAAATAACATTCTTTCCCACAATTTACACTAATGAAAATTAACATTCATTCCCACAATTTAGTCAGATCAAGATTTACACCCATTCCCACAATTTACACATGAATCCACGCAAAAACGGTAAAAACAGATAAAAAAGATAATATTCATTCCCACAATTTACAATAATGAAAAATGACATTCATTGCCACAATTTAGACTGATGAAAGTTAACGTTCATTCCCACAACTTACACACGAATCAACATAAAAACACCTAAAACTAATAAAAACTTAAAGTTCATTCCCACAATTTGCACTAATGAAATGAAACATTCATTCCCACAATTTAGACTGTTGAGAAATGACATTGATTCCCACAATTTACACATTATTCCACGTAAAAAAAGCTAAAAAGTATATAACATTCTTTCCCACAATTTACACTAATGAAATGTAACATTCATTGCCACAATTTTTGTCAGATCAAGATTTACACCCATTCCCACATTTCAAACGTGAATCTACGTTAATCCATCTGAAAATAGTGAAAACACTTTTAGTTACTTTTTTTAGTCATATCAACATTCATTCCCACAACGTATACACGAATCAACATAAATAAACCTAAAACTAATAAAAATATGACAATTATTCCCACAATTTGCACTAATGAAAAGGTACATTCATTCCCCCAAATTACAGTAATAAAAAAAATTCATTCCCACAATTTCCACACGAATCAAAGCTAAAAACAGCTAAAGCTAATCAATAATAGAGCATTCATTCCCACAATTTGCAGTAATGAAAAATAACCTTCCTCCCCACTATTTACACATGAATCCACGCAAAGACGGTAAAAACAGATAAAGAAGATAATATTCATTTCCACAATTTACACTACTGAAAAGTGACATTCATTCCCACAATTTAGACTAATTAAAGTTGACATTGATTGTCACAACTTACACACGAATCAACATAAATACACCTAAAACTAATAAAAATTTAAAGTTCATTCCCACAATTTACACTAATGAAAAGTAACCATGATTCACATAAATTATAGTAATGAAAAAAAATTCCTTACCACAATTTACACACGAATCAACGTAAGAACAGCTAAAACTAATAAAAATATGACATTTATTCCCATAATTTACACTAATGAAAAGTAACATTCATTCCCACAATTTAGTCAGATCAAGGTTTACATCCATTCCGAGAATTCACAAGTGAATCTACGTTAATCCATCTGAAACGTATTGAAAAAACTTTTACTTACTTTTCTCAGTCTTATTAGCATTCATTCCCACACCTTACATACGAATCAACATAAATACACCTAAAACAAATAAAAATTTAACGTTCATTCCCACAATTTGCACTAAGGGAAAGAAACATTCATTCCCACAATTCATACAGACGAATCAACGTAAAAACAGCTAAAACTAATCAATATTAGAGCATTCATTCGCACAATTTGCAGTAATGAAAAATAACTTTCATCCGCACAATTTACACATCAATCCACGCAAAAACGGTAAAAAGAGATAAAAAAGATAATATTCATTCCCACAATTTAGACTAATGAAGAATAACATTCATTCCCACAATTTAGACTGATGAAAGTTGACATTGATTCCCAAAACTTACAATTTATGAGAAATAACATGCATTCCGAGAATTTACACTAATGAGAATTAGGATTGACTCCCACAATTTACAGTAATGAAAAGTAACATTGATTTCCACACATTACAGTAATGAAAAAAATTCATTCCCACAATTTACACACGAATCCTCGCAAAAACGGCAAAAACAGATAAAAATATGACATTCATTCCCACAATTTTCAGTAATGAAAAATAACCTTCATCCCCACAATTTACACATGAATCCACGCAAAAACGGTAAAAACAGACAAAGAAGATAATATTCTTTCCCACAATTTGCACTAAAGGAGAGAAACATTCATTCCCACAATTTAGACTTGAATCCAAGTAAAAACGTCAAAAACAAATAAAAATTATAACATTCATTCCCACAATTTACAGTAATGAAAAATAACATTCAGTCTCACAATTTACACATGAATCCACGCAAAAACAGCAAAAACAAGTAAAAAAAGCATTCTTTCACACAATTTTTACTAATGAAAAGTATCATTCATTCCCACGATTTAGACTGTTGAAAGTTGACATTGATTCCCACAATTTACACATTATTCCACGTAAAAACAGCTAAAAAAAATATGGCATTCTTTCCCACAATTTACACTAATGAAAAGTAACCATGATTCACATAAATTACAGTAATGAAAAAAAATTCCTTCCCACAATTTACACACGAATCAACGTAAGAACAGCTAAAACTAAACAATAATAGAGCATTCATTCCCACAATTTGCAGTAATGAAAAACAACCTTCATCCCCACAATTTACACGTGAATCCACGCAAAAACGGCAAAAAAAGACAAAGATGATAATATTCATTCCCACAATTTGCACCAATGAAAAGTGACATTCATTCCCACAACTTAGACTGATGAAAGTTGACATTGATTCCCACAATTTATACATTATTCCAGGTAAAAAGAGCTAAAAAAATATAGCATTCTTTCCCACAAATTACACTAATGAAAAGTAACATTGATTCCCACACATTACAGTAATGAAAAAGCATTAATTCCCATAATTTACACACGAATGCACGCAAAAACGGCAAAAACAGATCAAAGTATGACATTCATTGCCACAATTTACACAATATTCCACGTAAAAAGAGCTAAAAAGTATATAGCATTCTTTCCCACAATTTACACTAATGAAAAGAAACATTCATTCCCACAAATTACAGTAATGAAAAAAAATTCATTCCCACAATTTCCACACGAATCAAAGCTAAAAACAGCTAAAGCTAATCAATAATAGAGCATTCATTCCCACAATTTGCAGTAATCAAAAATATCCTTCCTCCCCACTATTTACACATGAATCCACGCAAAGACGGTAAAAACAGATAAAGAAGATAATATTCATTCCCACAATTTACACTACTGAAAAGTGACATTCATTCCCACAATTTAGACTAATTAAAGTTGACATTGATTGTCACAACTTACACACGAATCAACATAAATACACCTAAAACTAATAAAAATTTAAAGTTCATTCCCACAATTTACACTAATGAAAAGTAACCATGATTCACATAAATTATAGTAAGGAAAAAAAATTCCTTCCCGCAATTTACACATGAATCAACGTAAGAACAGCTAAAACTAATAAAAAAATGACATTTATTCCCACAATTTGCACTAATGAAAAGAAACATTAATTCCCACAAATTACAGTAATGAAAAAAAATTCATTCCCACAATTTACAGTAATAAAAATAAGATTAATCCCACAATTTACACATGAATCCACGCAAAAACGGTAAAAACAGACAAAGAAGATAATATTCATTCCCACAATTTACCCTAATGAAAAGTGACATTCATGCCCACAATTTAGGCTACTTAAAGTTGACATTGATTGCCACAACTTACCCACGAATCAACATAAATACACTTAAAACTAATAAAAATTTAAAGTTCATTCCCACAATTTACACTAATGAAAAGTAACCACGATTCACATAAATTACAGTAATGAAAAAAAATTCCTTCCCACACTTTACACACGAATCAACGTAAGAGCAGCTAAAACTAAACAATAATAGAGCATTCATTCCCACAATTTGCAGTAATGAAAAATAACAATGATCCCCACAAATTACACATGAATCCACGCAAAAACGGTAAAAACAGATAAAGAAGATAATATTCATTCCCACAATTTACACTAATGAAAAGTGACCTTCATTCCCACAATTTAGACTGATGAAAGTTGACATTGATTCCCACAACTTACACACGAATCAACATAAATACACCTAAAACTAATAAAAATATGACATTTATTCCCACAATTTGCACTAATGAAAAGAAACATTCATTCCCACAAATTAAAGTAATGAGAAAAAATTCATTCCCACAATTTCCACACGCATCAACGCTAGAAACAGCAAAAGCTAATCAATAATAGAGCAGTCATTCCCAGAATTTGCAGTAATGGAAAATAACGTTCATCCCCACAATTTACACATGAATCCACGCAAAGACGGTGAAAACAGATAAAGAAGATAATATTTATTCCCACAATTTACACTAATGAAAAGTGACCTTCATTCCCACAATTTAGACTGATGAAAGTTGACATTGATTCCCACAACTTACACACGAATCAACATAAATACACCTAAAACTAATAAAAATATGACATTTTTTCCCACAATTTGCACTAATGAAAAGAAACATTCATTCCCACAAATTAAAGTAATGAGAAAAAATTCATTCCCACAATTTCCACACGCATCAACGCTAGAAACAGCAAAAGCTAATCAATAATAGAGCAGTCATTCCCAGAATTTGCAGTAATGGAAAATAACGTTCATCCCCACAATTTACACATGAATCCACGCAAAGACGGTGAAAACAGATAAAGAAGATAATATTTATTCCCACAAATTACACTAATGAAAAGTAACATTGATTCCCACACATTACAGTAATGAAAAAGCATTAATTCCCATAATTTACACACGAATGCACGCAAAAACGGCAAAAACAGATCAAAGTATGACATTCATTCCCACAATTTACACAATATTCCACGTAAAAAGAGCTAAAAAGTATATAGCATTCATTCCCACAATTCACACTAATGAAAAGAAACATTCATTCCCACAAATTACAGTAATGAAAAAAAATTCATTCCCACAATTTCCACACGAATCAAAGCTAAAAACAGCTAAAGCTAATCAATAATAGAGCATTCATTCCCACAATTTGCAGTAATCAAAAATATCCTTCTTCCCCACTATTTACACATGAATCCACGCAAAGACGGTAAAAACAGATAAAGAAGATAATATTCATTCCCACAATTTACACTACTGAAAAGTGACATTCATTCCCACAATTTAGACTAATTAAAGTTGACATTGATTGTCACAACTTACACACGAATCAACATAAATACACCTAAAACTAATAAAAATTTAAAGTTCATTCCCACAATTTACACTAATGAAAAGTAACCATGATTCACATAAATTATAGTAAGGAAAAAAAATTCCTTCCCGCAATTTACACATGAATCAACGTAAGAACAGCTAAAACTAATAAAAAAATGACATTTATTCCCACAATTTGCACTAATGAAAAGAAACATTAATTCCCACAAATTACAGTAATGAAAAAAAATTCATTCCCACAATTTACAGTAATAAAAATAAGATTAATCCCACAATTTACACATGAATCCACGCAAAAACGGTAAAAGCAGACAAAGAAGATAATATTCATTCCCACAATTTACCCTAATGAAAAGTGACATTCATGCCCACAATTTAGACTAATTAAAGTTGACATTGATTGTCACAACTTACACACGAATCAACATAAATACACCTAAAACTAATAAAAATTTAAAGTTCATTCCCACAATTTACACTAATGAAAAGTAACCATGATTCACATAAATTATAGTAATGAAAAAAAATTCCTTACCACAATTTACACACGAATCAACGTAAGAACAGCTAAAACTAATAAAAATATGACATTTATTCCCATAATTTACACTAATGAAAAGTAACATTCATTCCCACAATTTAGTCAGATCAAGGTTTACATCCATTCCCAGAATTCACAAGTGAATCTACGTTAATCCATCTGAAACGTAGTGAAAAAACTTTTACTTACTTTTTTCAGTCTTATTAGCATTCATTCCCACACCTTACATACGAATCAACATAAATACACCTAAAACAAATAAAAATTTAACGTTCATTCCCACAATTTGCACAAATAGAAAGAAACATTCATTCCCACAATTCATACACACGAATTAACGAAAAAACAGCTAAAACTAATCAATAACAGAGCATTCATTCGCACAATTTGCAGTAATGAAAAATAACTTTCATCCCCACAATTTACACATCAATCCACGCAAAAACAGCAAAAACAAGTAAAAAAAGCATTCTTTCACACAATTTTTACTAATGAAAAGTATCATTCATTCCCACAATTTACACTAATGAAAAGTAACATTCATTCCCACAATTTAGTCAGATCAAGATTTACACCCATTCCCACAATTTACACATGAATCCACGCAAAAACTGTAAAAACAGATAAAAAAGATAATATTCATTCCCACAATTTACAATAATGAAAAATGACATTCATTCCCACAATTTAGAGTGATGAAAGTTAACGTTCATTCCCACAAATTACACACGAATCAACATAAAAACACCTAAAACTAATAAAAACTTAAAGTTCATTCCCACAATTTGCACTAATGAAATGAAACATTCATTCCCACAATTTAGACTGTTGAGAAATGACATTGATTCCCACAATTTACACATTATTCCACGTAAAAAGAGCTAAAAAGTATATAACATTCTTTCCCATAATTTACAGTAATGAAAAGTAACATTCATTGCCACAATTTTTGTCAGATCAAGATTTACACCCATTCCCACATTTCACACGTGAATCTACGTTAATCCATCTGAAAAATAGTAAAAACACTTTTAGTTACTTTTTTCAGTCATATTAACATTCATTCCCACAACGTATACACGAATCAACATAAATAAACCTAAAACCAATAAAAATATGACAATTATTCCCAGAATTTGCACTAATGAAAAGGAACATTCATTCCCCCAAATTACAGTAATAAAAAAAATTCATTCCCACAATTTCCACACGAATCAACGTTAAAAACAGCTAAAGCTAATCAATAATAGAGCATTCATTCCCACAATTTACACTAATGAAATGTGACATTCATTCCCACAACTTAGACTGATGAAAGTTGACATTGATTCCCACACATTACAGTTTATGAAAAAACATTAATTCCCACAATTTACACAGGAATCCACGCAAAAACGGCAAAAACAGATAAAAATATGACATTCATTCCCACAATTTGCACCACTGAAAAGTGATATTCATTCCCACAATCTAGACTGATGAAAGTTAACATTCATTCCCACAACTTACACACGAATCAACATAAATACACCTAAAGCTAATAAAAATTTAAAGTTCTTTCCCACAATTTACACTAATGAAAAGTAACCACGATTCACATAAATTACAGTAATGAAAAAAAATTCCTTCCCACACTTTACACACGAATCAACGTAAGAGCAGCTAAAACTAAACAATAATAGAGCATTCATTCCCACAATTTGCAGTAATGAAAAATAACAATGATCCCCACAAATTACACATGAATCCACGCAAAAACGGTAAAAACAGATAAAGAAGATAATATTCATTCCCACAATTTACACTAATGAAAAGTGACCTTCATTCCCACAATTTAGACTGATGAAAGTTGACATTAATTCCCACAACTTACACACGAATCAACATAAATACACCTAAAACTAATAAAAATATGACATTTATTCCCACAATTTGCACTAATGAAAAGAAACATTCATTCCCACAAATTAAAGTAATGAGAAAAAATTCATTCCCACAATTTCCACACGCATCAACGCTAGAAACAGCAAAACCTAATCAATAATAGAGCAGTTATTCCCAGAATTTGCAGTAATGGAAAAAAACGTTCATCCCCACAATTTACACATGAATCCACGCAAAGACGGTGAAAACAGATAAAGAAGATAATATTTATTCCCACAATTTACACTAATGAAAAGTGACATTCATTCCCACAATTTAGACTGATGAAAATTGACATTGATTGCCACAACTTACACACGAATCAACATAAATACACCTAAAACTAACAAAAATTTAAAGTTCATTCCCACAATTTACACTAATGAAAAGTAACCATGATTCACATAAATTACAGTAATGAAAAAAAATTCCTTCCCGCAATTTACACACGAATCAACGTAAGAACAGCTAAAACTAATCGATAATAGAGCATTCATTCCCACAATTTGCAGTAATGAAAAATAACCTTCATCCCCACAATTTACACATGAATCCAAGCAAAAACGGTGAAAAGAGATAAAAAAGATAATATTCATTCCCGCAATTTACACTAATGAAAAGTGACATTCATTCCCACAATTTAGACTGATGAAAGTTGACATTGATTCCAACAATTTACACATTGTTCCACGTAAAAAGAGCTATAATAAAATTAGCATTCTTTCCCACAAATTACACTAATGAACAGTAACATTGATTTCCACACATTACAGTAATGAAAAAAAATTCATTCCCACAATTTACACACGAATCCACGCAAAAACGGCCAAAACAGATAAAAATATGACATTCATTCCCACAATTTGCAGTAATGAAAAACAACCTTCATCCCCACAATTTACACATGAATCCACGCAAAAGCGGTAAAAACAGACAAAGAAGATAATATTCATTCCCACAATTTACACTAATGAAAAGTGACATTCATTCCCACAATTTACACTAATGAAAAATGACATTCATTCCCACAACTTAGACTGTTGAGAAATGACATTGGTTCCCACAAATTTACACATTATTCCACGTAAAAAGAGCTAAAAAGTATATAGCATTCTTTCCCACAATTTACACTAATGAAAAGTAACCATGATTCACATAAATTACAGTAATGAAAAAAAATTCCTTCCCGCAATTTACACACGAATCAACGTAAGAACAGCTAAAACTAATCAATAATAGAGCAATCATTCCCACAATTTGCAGTAATGAAAAATAACCTTCATCCCCACAATTTACACATGAATCCACGCAAAAATGGTAAAAAGAGATAAAAAAGATAATATTCATTCCCGCAGTTTACACTAATGAAAAGTGACATTCATTCCCTCAATTTAGACTGATGAAAGTTGACATTGATTCCAACAATTTACACATTGTTCCACGTAAAAAGAGCTAAAAAAAATTTAGCATTCTTTCCCACAAATTGCACTGATGAACAGTAACATTGATTTCCACACATTACAGTAATGAAAAAAATTCATTCCCACAATTTACACACGAATCCACGCAAAAACGGCAAAGCAGATAAAAATATGACATTCATTCCCACAATTTGCAGTAATGAAAAATAACCTTCATCCCCACAATTTACACAGGAATCCTTGCAAAAACGGTAAAAACAGACAAAGAAGATAATATTCATTCCCACAATTTACACTAATGAAAAGTGACATTCATTCCCACAATTTACACTAATGAAAAAGGACATTCATTCCCACAACTTACAGTAACAAAAATAAGATTAATCCCACAATATACAAATGAATCCACGCAAAAACGGTAAAAACAGATAAAGAAGATAATATTCATTCCCACAATTTACACTAATGAAAAGTGACATTCATTCCCACAATTTAGACTGACGAAAGTTGACATTGATTCCCACAACTTACACACGAATCAACATAAATACACCTAAAACTAATAAAAATATGACATTTATTCCCACAATTTGCACTAATGAAAAGAAACATTCATTCCCACAAATTACAGTAATGAAAAAAAATTCATTCCCACAATTTCCACACGAATAAGCGCTAAAAACAGCTAAAGCTATCATTCCCGCAATTTGCAGTAATGAAAAATAACCTTCATCCCCACAATTTACACATTAATCCACGCAAAAACGGTAAAAACAGATAAAAAAGATAATATTCATTCCCACAATTTACACTAACGAAAAATAACCTTGATTCCCACAACTTACACACGAATCAACATAAAAACACCTAAAACTAATAAAAACTTAACGTTCATTCCCACAATTTGCACTAATGAAAAGAAACATTCATTCCCACAATTTAGACTGATGAAAGTTGACATTGATTCCCACAATTTACATATTATTCCACGTAAAAAGAGCTAAAAAAAAAGCATCCTTTCCCAAAATTTACACTAATGAAAAGTGACATTCATTCCCACAATTTAGACTGATGAAAGTTGACATTGAATCCCAAAATTTACACACTATTCCACGTAAAAACAGCTAAAAAGTATATAGCATTCTTTCCCACAATTTACACTAATGAAAAGAAACATTCATTCCCACAAATTACAGTAATGAAAAAAAATTCATTCCCACAATTTCCACACGAATCAACGCTAAAAACAGCTAAAGCTAATCAATAAGAGAGCATTCATTACCACAATTTGCAGTAATGAAAAATAACCTTCATCCCCACTGTTTACACATGAATCCACGCAAAGACGGTAAAAACAGATAAAGAAGATAATATTCATTCCCACAATTTACACTAATGAAAAGTGACATTCATTCCCACAATTTACACTAATTAAAGTTGACATTGATTGCCAAAACTTACACACGAATCAACATAAATACACCTAAAACTAATAAAAACTTAAAGTTCATTCCCACAACTTACACATTATTCCACGTAAAAAGAGCTAAAAAGTATATAACATTCTTTCCCACAATTTACACTAATGAAAAGTAGCA
Source organism: Sanderia malayensis (assembly GCA_013076295.1). Lineage (NCBI taxonomy): Eukaryota > Metazoa > Cnidaria > Scyphozoa > Semaeostomeae > Pelagiidae > Sanderia > Sanderia malayensis. Next base: position 56,939 of record RQOL01000838.1, read on the forward strand.
TTCATTCCCACAAATTTTGTCAGATCAAGATTTACACCCATTCCCACATTTCACACGTGAATCTACGTTAATCCATCAGAAAAATAGTGAAAACACTTTTAGTTACTTTTTTCAGTCAAATTAACATTCATTCCCACAACGTACACACGAATCAATATAAATAAACCTAAAACTAATAAAAATATGACATTTATTCCCACAATTTGCACTAATGAAAAGAAACATTCATTCCCACAAATTACAGTAATGAAAAAAATTCATTCCCACAATTTCCACACGAATCAACGTTAAAAACAGCTAAGGCTAATCAATAATAGAGCATTCATTCCCACAATTTACACTAATGAAAAGTGACATTCACTCCCACAATTTAGACTAATTAAAGTTGACATTGATTGCCACAACTTACACACGAATCAACATAAATACACCTAAAACTAATAAAAATTTAAAGTTCATTCCAACAATTTACACTAATGAAAAGTAACCATAATTCACATAAATTACAGTAATGAAAAAAAATTCCTTCCCGCAATTTACACACGAATCAACGTAAGAACAGCTAAAACTAATCAACAATAGAGCATTCTTTCCCACAATTTGCAGTAATGAAAAATAACCTTCATCCCCACAATTTACACATGAATCCACGCAAAAACGGTAAAAAGAGATAAAAAAGATAATATTCATACCCACAATTTACACTAATGAAAAGTGACATTCATTCCCACAATTTAGACTGATGAAAGTTGACATTGATGCCCATACATTACAGTAATGAAAAAACATTAATTCCCACAATTTACACACAAATCCACGCAAAAACGGCAAAAACAGATAAAAGACATTCATTCCCACAATTTACACTAATGAAAAGTGAGATTCATTCCCACAATTTAGACTGATGAAAGTTGACATTGATTCCCACAACTTACATACGAATCAACATAAATACACCTAAAACTAATAAAAAAATGACATTTATTCCCACAATTTGCACTAATGAAAAGAAACATTCATTACCACAAATTACAGTAATGAAAAAAATTCATTCCCACAATTTACACACGAATCCACGCAAAAACGGCAAAAACAGATAAAAATATGACTTTCATTCCCACAATTTGCAGTAATGAAAAATAACCTTCATCCCCACAATTTACACATGAATCCACGCAAAAACGGTAAAAACAGACAACGAAGATAATATTCATTCCCACAATTTACACTAATGAAATGTGACATACATTCCCACAATTTAGACTAATTAAAGGTGACATTGATTGCCACACCTTACACACGAATCAACACAACTACACCTAAAACTAATAAAAATTTAAAGTTCATTTCAACAATTTACACTAAGGAAAAGTAACCATGATTCACATAAATTATAGTAATGAAAAAAAATTCCTTCCCGCAATTTACACACGAATCAACGTAAGAACAGCTAAAACTAATCAATAATAGAGGATTCATTCCCACAATTTGCAGTAATGAAAAATAACCTTCATCCCCACATTTTACGCATGAATCCACGCAAAAACGGTGAAAACAGATAAAAAAGATATTATTCATTCCCACAATTTACACTAATGAAAAGTGACATTCATTCCCACAATTTAGACTGATGAAAGTTGACATTGAATCCCAAAATTTACACACTATTCCACGTAAAAACAGCTAAAAAGTATATAGCATTCTTTCCCACAACTTACACTAATGAAAAGAAACATTCATTCCCACAAATTACAGTAATGAAAAAAAATTCATTCCCACAATTTCCACACGAATCGACGCTAAAAACAGCTAAAGCTAATCAATAAGAGAGCATTCATTACCACAATTTGCAGTAATGAAAAATAACCTTCATCCCCACTGTTTACACATGAATCCACGCAAAGACGGTAAAAACAGATAAAGAAGATAATATTCATTCCCACAATTTACACTAATGAAAAGTGACATTCATTCCCACAATTTACACTAATTAAAGTTGACATTGATTGCCAAAACTTACACACGAATCAACATAAATTCACATAAAACTAATAAAAATTTAAAGTTCATTCCCACAATTTACACTAATGAAAAGTAACCATGATTCACATAAATTATAGTAATGAAAAAAAATTCCTTCCCGCAATTTACACACGAATCAACGTAAGAACAGCTAAAACTAATCAACAATAGAGCATTCATTTCCACAATTTGCAGTAATGAAAAATAACCTTCATCCCCACAACTTACACATGAATCCACCCAAAAACGGTAAAAAGAGATAAAAAAGATAATATTCATACCCACAATTTACACTAATGAAAAGTGACATTCATTCCCACAATTTACACTAATTAAAGTTGACATTGATTGCCAAAACTTACACACGAATCAACATAAATACACCTAAAACTAATAAAAACTTAAAGTTCATTCCCACAAATTACACATTATTCCACGTAAAAAGAGCTAAAAAGTATATAACATTCTTTCCCACAATTTACACTAATGAAAAGTAGCATTCATTCCCACAAATTTTGTCAGATCAAGATTTACACCCATTCCCACATTTCACACGTGAATCTACGTTAATCCATCAGAAAAATAGTGAAAACACTTTTAGTTACTTTTTTCAGTCAAATTAACATTCATTCCCACAACGTACACACGAATCAATATAAATAAACCTAAAACTAATAAAAATATGACATTTATTCCCACAATTTGCACTAATGAAAAGAAACATTCATTCCCACAAATTACAGTAATGAAAAAAAATTCATTCCCACAATTTCCACACGAATCAACGTTAAAAACAGCTAAAGCTAATCAATAATAGAGCATTCATTCCCACAATTTACACTAATGAAAAGTGACATTCATTCCCACAATTTAGGCCGATGAAAGTTGACATTGATGCCCATACATTACAGTAATGAAAGAACATTAATTCCCACAATTTACACACAAATCCACGCAAAAACGGCAAAAACAGATAAAAATATGACATTCATTCCCACAATTTACACTAATGAAAAGTGAGATTCATTCCCACAATTTAGACTGATGAAAGTTGACATTGATTCCCACAACTTACATACGAATCAACATAAATACACCTAAAACTAATAAAAAAATGACATTTATTCCCACAATTTGCACTAATGAAAAGAAACATTCATTACCACAAATTACAGTAATGAAAAAAAATTCATTCCCACAATTTACACACGAATCCACGCAAAAACGGCAAAAACAGATAAAAATATGACTTTCATTCCCACAATTTGCAGTAATGAAAAATAACCTTCATCCCCACAATTTACACATGAATCCACGCAAAAACGGTAAAAACAGACAACGAAGATAATATTCATTCCCACAATTTACACTAATGAAATGTGACATACATTCCCACAATTTAGACTAATTAAAGGTGACATTGATTGCCACACCTTACACACGAATCAACATAACTACACCTAAAACTAATAAAAATTTAAAGTTCATTTCAACAATTTACACTAAGGAAAAGTAACCATGATTCACATAAATTATAGTAATGAAAAAAAATTCCTTCCCGCAATTTACACACGAATCAACGTAAGAACAGCTAAAACTAATCAATAATAGAGCATTCATTCCCACAATTTGCAGTAATGAAAAATAACGTTCATCCCCACAATTTACACATGAATCCACGCAAAAACGGTAAAAACAGACAAAGAAGATAATATTCATTCCCACAATTTACACTAATGAAAAGTGACATTTATTCCCACAATTTAGACTGATGAAAGTTGACATTGATTCCCACAATTTACACATTGTTCCACGTAAAAAGAGCTAAAAAAAATATAGCATTCTTTCGCACAAATTACACTAATGAACAGTAACATTGATTTCCACACATTACAGTAATGAAAAAAAATTCATTCCCACAACTTACACACGAATCAACATAAAAACACCTAAAACTAATAAAAACTTAAAGTTCCTTCCCACAATTTGCACTAATGAAAAGAAACATTCATTCCCACAAGTTAGATTGTTGACAAATGACATTGATTCCCACAATTTACACAATATTCCACGTAAAAAGTGCCAAAAAGTAAATAACATTCTCTCCCACAATTTACACTAATGAAAAGTGACATTCATTCCCACAATTTAGACTGATGAAAGTTGACATTGATTCCCACACATTACAGTAATGAAAAAACATTAATTCCCACAATTTACACACAAATCCACGCAAAAACGGCAAAAAGAGATAAAAATATGACATTCATTCCCACAATTTACACTAATGAAAAGAAACATTCATTCCCACAAATTACAGTAATGAAAAAAAATTCATTCCCACAATTTCCACACGATTCAACGCTAAAAACAGCTAAAGCTAATCAATAATAGAGCATTCATTCCCACAATTTGCAGTAATGAAAAATAACCCTCAGCCCCACAATTTACACATGACTCCACGCAAAAACGGTAAAAACAGACAAAGAAGATAATATTCATTCCCACAATTTACACTAATGAAAAGTGACATTCATTCCCACAATTTAGACTAATTAAAGTTGACATTGATTGCCACAACTTACACACGAATCAACATAACGACACCTAAAACTAATAAAAATTTAAAGTTCATTCCCACAATTTACACTAATGAAAAGTAACCATGATTCACATAAATAATAGTAATGAAAAAAATTCCTTCCCGCAATTTACACACGAATCAACGTAAGAACAGCTAAAACTAATAAAAAAATGACATTTATTCCCACAATTTGCACTAATGAAAAGAAACATTAATGCCCACAAATTACAGTAATGAAAAAAACTTCATTCCAACAATTTACAGTAATAAAAATAAGAGTAATCCCACAATTTACACATGAATCCACGCAAAAACGGGAAAAACAGATAAAAAAGATAATATTCATTCCCACAATTTACACTAATGAAAAGTGACATTCATTCCTACAATTTAGACTGATGAAAGTTGACATTGATTCCCACAATTTACACATTTTTCCACGTAAAAAGAGCTAAAAAAATATAGCATTCTTTCCCACAAAATACACTAATGAACAGTAACATTGATTTCCACACATTACAGTAATGAAAAAAAATTCATTCCCACAATTTACACACGAATCCAGGCAAAAACGGCAAAAACAGATAAAAACATGACATTCATTCCCACAATTTGCAGTAATGAAAAATACCCTTCATCCCCACAATTTACACATGAATCCACTCAAAAACGGTAAAAACAGACAAAGAAGATACTATTCATTCCCACAATTTACACTGATGAAAAGTGACATTCATTCCCACAATTTACACTAATGAAAAGTGACATTGATTCCCACAATTTAAACTGTTGAGAAATTACATTGATTCCCACAATTTACACATTATTCCACGTAAAAAGAGCTAAAAAGTAAAAAGCATTCTTTCCCATAATTTACACTAATGAAAAGTAACCATGATTCACATAAACTACAGTAACGAAAAAAAATTCCTTCTCACAATTTACACACGAATCAACGTGAGAACATCTAAAACTAAACAATAATATAGGATTCATTCCCACAATTTGCAGTAATGAAAAATAACCTTCATCCCCACATTTTACACATGAATCCACGCAAAAACGGTGAAAACAGATAAAAAAGATATTATTCATTCCCACAATTTACACTAATGAAAAGTGACATTCATTCCCACAATTTAGACTGATGAAAGTTGACATTGAATCCCAAAATTTACACACTATTCCACGTAAAAACAGCTAAAAAGTATATAGCATTCTTTCCCACAACTTACACTAATGAAAAGAAACATTCATTCCCACAAATTACAGTAATGAAAAAAAATTCATTCCCACAATTTCCACACGAATCAACGCTAAAAACAGCTAAAGCTAATCAATAAGAGAGCATTCATTACCACAATTTGCAGTAATGAAAAATAACCTTCATCCCCACTGTTTACACATGAATCCACGCAAAGACGGTAAAAACAGATAAAGAAGATAATATTCATTCCCACAATTTACACTAATGAAAAGTGACATTCATTCCCACAATTTACACTAATTAAAGTTGACATTGATTGCCAAAACTTACACACGAATCAACATAAATTCACCTAAAACTAATAAAAATTTAAAGTTCATTCCCACAATTTACACTAATGAAAAGTAACCATGATTCACATAAATTATAGTAATGAAAAAAAATTCCTTCCCGCAATTTACACACGAATCAACGTAAGAACAGCTAAAACTAATCAACAATAGAGCATTCATTTCCACAATTTGCAGTAATGAAAAATAACCTTCATCCCCACAATTTACACATGAATCCACCCAAAAACGGTAAAAAGAGATAAAAAAGATAATATTCATACCCACAATCTAAACTAATGAAAAGTGACATTCATTCCCACAATTTACACTAATTAAAGTTGACATTGATTGCCAAAACTTACACACGAATCAACATAAATACACCTAAAACTAATAAAAACTTAAAGTTCATTCCCACAAATTACACATTATTCCACGTAAAAAGAGCTAAAAGTATATAACATTCTTTCCCACAATTTACACTAATGAAAAGTAGCATTCATTCCCACAAATTTTGTCAGATCAAGATTTACACCCATTCCAACATTTCACACGTGAATCTACGTTAATCCATCAGAAAAATAGTGAAAACACTTTTAGTTACTTTTTTCAGTCAAATTAACATTCATTCCCACAACGTACACACGAATCAATATAAATAAACCTAAAACTAATAAAAATATGACATTTATTCCCACAATTTGCACTAATGAAAAGAAACATTCATTCCCACAAATTACAGTAATGAAAAAAAATTCATTCCCACAATTTCCACACCAATCAACGTTAAAAACAGCTAAAGCTAATAAATAATAGAGCATTCATTCCCACAATTTACACTAATGAAAAGTGACATTCATTCCCACAATTTAGACTAATTAAAGTTGACATTGATTGCCACAACTTACACACGAATCAACATAAATACACCTAAAACTAATAAAAATTTAAAGTTCATTCCAACAATTTACACTAATGAAAAGTAACCATAATTCACATAAATTACAGTAATGAAAAAAAATTCCTTCCCGCAATTTACACACGAATCAACGTAAGAACAGCTAAAACTAATCAACAATAGAGCATTCTTTCCCACAATTTGCAGTAATGAAAAATAACCTTCATCCCCACAATTTACACATGAATCCACGCAAAAACGGTAACAAGAGATAAAAAAGATAATATTCATACCCACAATTTACACTAATGAAAAGTGACATTCATTCCCACAATTTAGACTGATGAAAGTTGACATTGATGCCCATACATTACAGTAATGAAAAAACATTAATTCCCACAATTTACACACAAATCCACGCAAAAACGGCAAAAACAGATAAAAATATGACATTCATTCCCACAATTTACACTAATGAAAAGTGAGATTCATTCCCACAATTTAGACTGATGAAAGTTGACATTGATTCCCACAACTTACATACGAATCAACATAAATACACCTAAAACTAATAAAAAAATGACATTTATTCCCACAATTTACACTAATGAAAAGAAACATTCATTACCACAAATTACAGTAATGAAAAAAAATTCATTCCCACAATTTACACACGAATCCACGCAAAAACGGCAAAAACAGATAAAAATATGACTTTCATTCCCACAATTTGCAGTAATGAAAAATAACCTTCATCTTCACAATTTACACATGAATCCACGCAAAAACGGTAAAAACAGACAACGAAGATATTATTCATTCCCACAATTTACACTAATGAAATGTGACATACATTCCCACAATTTAGACTAATTAAAGGTGACATTGATTGCCACACCTTACACACGAATCAACCTAACTACACCTAAAACTAATAAAAATTTAAAGTTCATTTCAACAATTTACACTAAGGAAAAGTAACCATGATTCACATAAATTATAGTAATGAAAAAAAATTCCTTCCCGCAATTTACACACGAATCAACGTAAGAACAGCTAAAACTAATCAATAATAGAGCATTCATTCCCACAATTTGCAGTAATGAAAAATAACGTTCATCCCCACAATTTACACATGTATCCACGCAAAAACGGTAAAAACAGACAAAGAAGATAATATTCATTCCCACAATTTACACTAATGAAAAGTGACATTCATTCCCACAATTTAGACTAATTAAAGTTGACATTGATTGCCACAACTTACACACGAATCAACATAACGACACCTAAAACTAATAAAAATTTAAAGTTCATTCCCACAATTTACACTAATGAAAAGTAACCATGATTCACATAAATAATAGTAATGAAAAAAATTCCTTCCCGCAATTTACACACGAATCAACGTAAGAACAGCTAAAACTAATAAAAAAAATGACATTTATTCCCACAATTTGCACTAATGAAAAGAAACATTAATTCCCACAAATTACAGTAATGAAAAAAACTTCATTCCAACAATTTACAGTAATAAAAATAAGAGTAATCCCACAATTTACACATGAATCCACGCAAAAACGGTAAAAACAGATAAAAAAGATAATATTCATTCCCACAATTTACACTAATGAAAAGTGACATTCATTCCTACAATTTAGACTGATGAAAGTTGACATTGATTCCCACAATTTACACATTTTTCCACGTAAAAAGAGCTAAAAAAATATAGCATTCTTTCCCACAAAATACACTAATGAACAGTAACATTGATTTCCACACATTACAGTAATGAAAAAAAATTCATTCCCACAATTTACACACGAATCCAGGCAAAAACGGCAAAAACAGATAAAAACATGACATTCATTCCCACAATTTGCAGTAATGAAAAATACCCTTCATCCCCACAATTTACACATGAATCCACTCAAAAACGGTAAAAACAGACAAAGAAGATACTATTCATTCCCACAATTTACACTGTTGAAAAGTGACATTCATTCCCACAATTTACACTAATGAAAAGTGACATTGATTCCCACAATTTAAACTGTTGAGAAATTACATTGATTCCCACAATATACACATTATTCCACGTAAAAAGAGCTAAAAAGTAAAAAGTATTCTTTCCCACAATTTACACTAATGAAAAGTAACCATGATTCACATAAACTACAATAATGAAAAAAAATTCCTTCCCGCAATTTACACACGAATCAACGTAAGAACAGCTAAAACTAATCAACAATAGAGCATTCTTTCCCACAATTTGCAGTAATGAAAAATAACCTTCATCCCCACAATTTACACATGAATCCACGCAAAAACGGTAAAAAGAGATAAAAAAGATAATATTCATACCCACAATTTACACTAATGAAAAGTGACATTCATTCCCACAATTTAGACTGATGAAAGTTGACATTGATGCCCATACATTACAGTAATGAAAAAACATTAATTCCCACAATTTACACACAAATCCACGCAAAAACGGCAAAAACAGATAAAAGACATTCATTCCCACAATTTACACTAATGAAAAGTGAGATTCATTCCCACAATTTAGACTGATGAAAGTTGACATTGATTCCCACAACTTACATACGAATCAACATAAATACACCTAAAACTAATAAAAAAATGACATTTATTCCCACAATTTGCACTAATGAAAAGAAACATTCATTACCACAAATTACAGTAATGAAAAAAATTCATTCCCACAATTTACACACGAATCCACGCAAAAACGGCAAAAACAGATAAAAATATGACTTTCATTCCCACAATTTGCAGTAATGAAAAATAACCTTCATCCCCACAATTTACACATGAATCCACGCAAAAACGGTAAAAACAGACAACGAAGATAATATTCATTCCCACAATTTACACTAATGAAATGTGACATACATTCCCACAATTTAGACTAATTAAAGGTGACATTGATTGCCACACCTTACACACGAATCAACACAACTACACCTAAAACTAATAAAAATTTAAAGTTCATTTCAACAATTTACACTAAGGAAAAGTAACCATGATTCACATAAATTATAGTAATGAAAAAAAATTCCTTCCCGCAATTTACACACGAATCAACGTAAGAACAGCTAAAACTAATCAATAATAGAGGATTCATTCCCACAATTTGCAGTAATGAAAAATAACCTTCATCCCCACATTTTACGCATGAATCCACGCAAAAACGGTGAAAACAGATAAAAAAGATATTATTCATTCCCACAATTTACACTAATGAAAAGTGACATTCATTCCCACAATTTAGACTGATGAAAGTTGACATTGAATCCCAAAATTTACACACTATTCCACGTAAAAACAGCTAAAAAGTATATAGCATTCTTTCCCACAACTTACACTAATGAAAAGAAACATTCATTCCCACAAATTACAGTAATGAAAAAAAATTCATTCCCACAATTTCCACACGAATCAACGCTAAAAACAGCTAAAGCTAATCAATAAGAGAGCATTCATTACCACAATTTGCAGTAATGAAAAATAACCTTCATCCCCACTGTTTACACATGAATCCACGCAAAGACGGTAAAAACAGATAAAGAAGATAATATTCATTCCCACAATTTACACTAATGAAAAGTGACATTCATTCCCACAATTTACACTAATTAAAGTTGACATTGATTGCCAAAACTTACACACGAATCAACATAAATTCGCATAAAACTAATAAAAATTTAAAGTTCATTCCCACAATTTACACTAATGAAAAGTAACCATGATTCACATAAATTATAGTAATGAAAAAAAATTCCTTCCCGCAATTTACACACGAATCAACGTAAGAACAGCTAAAACTAATCAACAATAGAGCATTCATTTCCACAATTTGCAGTAATGAAAAATAACCTTCATCCCCACAATTTACACATGAATCCACCCAAAAACGGTAAAAAGAGATAAAAAAGATAATATTCATACCCACAATTTACACTAATGAAAAGTGACATTCATTCCCACAATTTACACTAATTAAAGTTGACATTGATTGCCAAAACTTACACACGAATCAACATAAATACACCTAAAACTAATAAAAACTTAAAGTTCATTCCCACAAATTACACATTATTCCACGTAAAAAGAGCTAAAAAGTATATAACATTCTTTCCCACAATTTACACTAATGAAAAGTAGCATTCATTCCCACAAATTTTGTCAGATCAAGATTTACACCCATTCCCACATTTCACACGTGAATCTACGTTAATCCATCAGAAAAATAGTGAAAACACTTTTAGTTACTTTTTTCAGTCAAATTAACATTCATTCCCACAACGTACACACGAATCAATATAAATAAACCTAAAACTAATAAAAATATGACATTTATTCCCACAATTTGCACTAATGAAAAGAAACATTCATTCCCACAAATTACAGTAATGAAAAAAAATTCATTCCCACAATTTCCACACGAATCAACGTTAAAAACAGCTAAAGCTAATCAATAATAGAGCATTCATTCCCACAATTTACACTAATGAAAAGTGACATTCATTCCCACAATTTAGACTAATTAAAGTTGACATTGATTGCCACAACTTACACACGAATCAACATAAATACACCTAAAACTAATAAAAATTTAAAGTTCATTCCAACAATTTACACTAATGAAAAGTAACCATAATTCACATAAATTACAGTAATGAAAAAAAATTCCTTCCCGCAATTTACACACGAATCAACGTAAGAACAGCTAAAACTAATCAACAATAGAGCATTCTTTCCCACAATTTGCAGTAATGAAAAATAACCTTCATCCCCACAATTTACACATGAATCCACGCAAAAACGGTAAAAAGGGATAAAAAAGATAATATTCATACCCACAATTTACACTAATGAAAAGTGACATTCATTCCCACAAATTAGACTGATGAAAGTTGACATTGATGCCCATACATTACAGTAATGAAAAAACATTAATTCCCACAATTTACACACAAATCCACGCAAAAACGGCAAAAACAGATAAAAATATGACATTCATTCCCACAATTTACACTAATGAAAAGTGAGATTCATTCCCACAATTTAGACTGATGAAAGTTGACATTGATTCCCACAACTTACATACGAATCAACATAAATACACCTAAAACTAATAAAAAAATGACATTTATTCCCACAATTTGCACTAATGAAAAGAAACATTCATCACCACAAATTACAGTAATGAAAAAAAATTCATTCCCACAATTTACACACGAATCCACGCAAAAACGGCAAAAACAGATAAAAATATGACTTTCATTCCCACAATTTGCAGTAATGAAAAATAACCTTCATCCCCACAATTTACACATGAATCCACGCAAAAACGGTAAAAACAGACAACGAAGATAATATTCATTCCCACAATTTACACTAATGAAATGTGACATACATTCCCACAATTTAGACTAATTAAAGGTGACATTGATTGCCACACCTTACACACGAATCAACATAACTACACCTAAAACTAATAAAAATTTAAAGTTCATTTCAACAATTTACACTAAGGAAAAGTATCCATGATTCACATAAATTATAGTAATGAAAAAAAATTCCTTCCCGCAATTTACACACGAATCAACGTAAGAACAGCTAAAACTAATCAATAATAGAGCATTCATTCCCACAATTTGCAGTAATGAAAAATAACGTTCATCCTCACAATTTACACATGAATCCACGCAAAAACGGTAAAAACAGACAAAGAAGATAATATTCATTCCCACAATTTACACTAATGAAAAGTGACATTCATTCCCACAATTTAGACTAATTAAAGTTGACATTGATTGCCACAACTTACGCACGAATCAACATAACTACACCTAAAACTAATAAAAATTTAAAGTTCATTCCCACAATTTACACTAATGAAAAGTAACCATGATTCACATAAATTATAGTAATGAAAAAAAATTCCTTCCCGCAATTTACACACGAATCAACGTAAGAGCAGCTAAAACTAATAAAAAAATGACATTTATTCCCACAATTTGCACTAATGAAAAGAAGCATTAATTCCCACAAAGTACAGTAATGAAAAAAACTTCATTCCCACAATTTACAGTAATAAAAATAAGATTAATCCCACAATTTACACATGAATCCACGCAAAAGCGGTAAAAACAGATAAAGAAGATAATATTCATTCCCACAATTTACACTAATGAAAAGTAACATTTATTCCCACAATTTAGACTGATGAAAGTTGACATTGATTCCCACAATTTACACATTGTTCCACGTAAAAAGAGCTAAAAAAAATATAGCATTCTTTCGCACAAATTACACTAATGAACAGTAACATTGATTCCCACACATTACAGTAATGAAAAAACATTAATTCCCACAATTTACACACAAATCCACGCAAAAACGGCAAAAAGAGATAAAAATATGACATTCATTCCCACAATTTACACTAATGAAAAGAAACATTCATTCCCACAAATTACAGTAATGAAAAAAAATTCATTCCCACAATTTCCACACGATTCAACGCTAAAAACAGCTAAAGCTAATCAATAATAGAGCATTCATTCCCACAATTTGCAGTAATGAAAAATAACCCTCAGCCCCACAATTTACACATGACTCCACGCAAAAACGGTAAAAACAGACAAAGAAGATAATATTCATTCCCACAATTTACACTAATGAAAAGTGACATTCATTCCCACAATTTAGGCTAATTAAAGTTGACATTGATTGCCACAACTTACACACGAATCAACATAACGACACCTAAAACTAATAAAAATTTAAAGTTCATTCCCACAATTTACACTAATGAAAAGTAACCATGATTCACATAAATAATAGTAATGAAAAAAATTCCTTCCCGCAATTTACACACGAATCAACGTAAGAACAGCTAAAACTAATAAAAAAAATCACATTTATTCCCACAATTTGCACTAATGAAAAGAAACATTAATTCCCACAAATTACAGTAATGAAAAAAACTTCATTCCAACAATTTACAGTAATAAAAATAAGAGTAATCCCACAATTTACACATGAATCCACGCAAAAACGGTAAAAACAGATAAAAAAGATAATATTCATTCCCACAATTTACACTAATGAAAAGTGACATTCATTTCTACAATTTAGACTGATGAAAGTTGACATTGATTCCCACAATTTACACATTTTTCCACGTAAAAAGAGCTAAAAAAATATAGCATTCTTTCCCACAAAATACACTAATGAACAGTAACATTGATTTCCACACATTACAGTAATGAAAAAAAATTCATTCCCACAATTTACACACGAATCCAGGCAAAAACGGCAAAAACAGATAAAAACATGACATTCATTCCCACAATTTGCAGTAATGAAAAATACCCTTCATCCCAACAATTTACACATGAATCCACTCAAAAACGGTAAAAACAGACAAAGAAGATACTATTCATTCCCACAATTTACACTGATGAAAAGTGACATTCATTCCCACAATTTACACTAATGAAAAGTGACATTGATTCCCACAATTTAAACTGTTGAGAAATTACATTGATTCCCACAATTTACACATTATTCCACGTAAAAAGAGCTAAAAAGTAAAAAGCATTCTTTCCCACAATTTACACTAATGAAAAGTAACCATGATTCACATAAACTACAGTAACGAAAAAAAATTCCTTCTCACAATTTACACACGAATCAACGTGAGAACATCTAAAACTAAACAATAATATAGGATTCATTCCCACAATTTGCAGTAATGAAAAATAACCTTCATCCCCACATTTTACACATGAATCCACGCAAAAACGGTGAAAACAGATAAAAAAGATATTATTCATTCCCACAATTTACACTAATGAAAAGTGACATTCATTCCCACAATTTAGACTGATGAAAGTTGACATTGAATCCCAAAATTTACACACTATTCCACGTAAAAACAGCTAAAAAGTATATAGCATTCTTTCCCACAACTTACACTAATGAAAAGAAACATTCATTCCCACAAATTACAGTAATGAAAAAAAATTCATTCCCACAATTTCCACACGAATCAACGCTAAAAACAGCTAAAGCTAATCAATAAGAGAGCATTCATTACCACAATTTGCAGTAATGAAAAATAACCTTCATCCCCACTGTTTACACATGAATCCACGCAAAGACGGTAAAAACAGTTAAAGAAGATAATATTCATTCCCACAAATTACACTAATGAAAAGTGACATTCATTCCCACAATTTACACTAATTAAAGTTGACATTGATTGCCAAAACTTACACACGAATCAACATAAATTCACCTAAAACTAATAAAAATTTAAAGTTCATTCCCACAATTTACACTAATGAAAAGTAACCATGATTCACATAAATTATAGTAATGAAAAAAAATTCCTTCCCGCAATTTACACACGAATCAACGTAAGAACAGCTAAAACTAATCAACAATAGAGCATTCATTTCCACAATTTGCAGTAATGAAAAATAACCTTCATCCCCACAATTTACACATGAATCCACCCAAAAACGGTAAAAAGAGATAAAAAAGATAATATTCATACCCACAATCTACACTAATGAAAAGTGACATTCATTCCCACAATTTACACTAATTAAAGTTGACATTGATTGCCAAAACTTACACACGAATCAACATAAATACACCTAAAACTAATAAAAACTTAAAGTTCATTCCCACAAATTACACATTATTCCACGTAAAAAGAGCTAAAAGTATATAACATTCTTTCCCACAATTTACACTAATGAAAAGTAGCATTCATTCCCACAAATTTTATCAGATCAAGATTTACACCCATTCCAACATTTCACACGTGAATCTACGTTAATCCATCAGAAAAATAGTGAAAACACTTTTAGTTACTTTTTTCAGTCAAATTAACATTCATTCCCACAACGTACACACGAATCAATATAAATAAACCTAAAACTAATAAAAATATGACATTTATTCCCACAACTTGCACTAATGAAAAGAAACATTCATTCCCACAAATTACAGTAATGAAAAAAAATTCATTCCCACAATTTCCACACCAATCAACGTTAAAAACAGCTAAAGCTAATAAATAATAGAGCATTCATTCCCACAATTTACACTAATGAAAAGTGACATTCATTCCCACAATTTAGACTAATTAAAGTTGACATTGATTGCCACAACTTACACACGAATCAACATAAATACACCTAAAACTAATAAAACTTTAAAGTTCATTCCAACAATTTACACTAATGAAAAGTAACCATAATTCACATAAATTACAGTAATGAAAAAAAATTCCTTCCCGCAATTTACACACGAATCAACGTAAGAACAGCTAAAACTAATCAACAATAGAGCATTCTTTCCCACAATTTGCAGTAATGAAAAATAACCTTCATCCCCACAATTTACACATGAATCCACGCAAAAACGGTAACAAGAGATAAAAAAGATAATATTCATACCCACAATTTACACTAATGAAAAGTGACATTCATTCCCACAATTTAGACTGATGAAAGTTGACATTGATGCCCATACATTACAGTAATGAAAAAACATTAATTCCCACAATTTACACACAAATCCACGCAAAAACGGCAAAAACAGATAAAAATATGACATTCATTCCCACAATTTACACTAATGAAAAGTGAGATTCATTCCCACAATTTAGACTGATGAAAGTTGACATTGATTCCCACAACTTACATACGAATCAACATAAATACACCTAAAACTAATAAAAAAATGACATTTATTCCCACAATTTGCACTAATGAAAAGAAACATTCATTACCACAAATTACAGTAATGAAAAAAAATTCATTCCCACAATTTACACACGAATCCACGCAAAAACGGCAAAAACAGATAAAAATATGACTTTCATTCCCACAATTTGCAGTAATGAAAAATAACCTTCATCCCCACAATTTACACATGAACCCACGCAAAAACGGTAAAAACAGACAACGAAGATAATATTCATTCCCACAATTTACACTAATGAAATGTGACATACATTCCCACAATTTAGACTAATTAAAGTTGACATTGATTGCCACAACTTACACACGAATCAACATAAATACACCTAAAACTAATAAAAATTTAAAGTTCATTCCAACAATTTACACTAATGAAAAGTAACCATAATTCACATAAATTACAGTAATGAAAAAAAATTCCTTCCCGCAATTTACACACGAATCAACGTAAGAACAGCTAAAACTAATCAACAATAGAGCATTCTTTCCCACAATTTGCAGTAATGAAAAATAACCTTCATCCCCACAATTTACACATGAATCCACGCAAAAACGGTAAAAAGAGATAAAAAAGATAATATTCATACCCACAATTTACACTAATGAAAAGTGACATTCATTCCCACAATTTAGACTGATGAAAGTTGACATTGATGCCCATACATTACAGTAATGAAAAAACATTAATTCCCACAATTTACACACAAATCCACGCAAAAACGGCAAAAACAGATAAAAATATGACATTCATTCCCACAATTTACACTAATGAAAAGTGAGATTCATTCCCACAATTTAGACTGATGAAAGTTGACATTGATTCCCACAACTTACATACGAATCAACATAAATACACCTAAAACTAATAAAAAAATGACATTTATTCCCACAATTTACACTAATGAAAAGAAACATTCATTACCACAAATTACAGTAATGAAAAAAAATTCATTCCCACAATTTACACACGAATCCACGCAAAAACGGCAAAAACAGATAAAAATATGACTTTCATTCCCACAATTTGCAGTAATGAAAAATAACCTTCATCCCCACAATTTACACATGAACCCACGCAAAAACGGTAAAAACAGACAACGAAGATAATATTCATTCCCACAATTTACACTAATGAAATGTGACATACATTCCCACAATTTAGACTAATTAAAGTTGACATTGATTGCCACAACTTACACACGAATCAACCTAACTACACCTAAAACTAATAAAAATTTAAAGTTCATTTCAACAATTTACACTAAGGAAAAGTGACATTCATTCCCACAATTTACACTAATTAAAGTTGACATTGATTGCCAAAACTTACACACGAATCAACATAAATTCACCTAAAACTAATAAAAATTTAAAGTTCATTCCCACAATTTACACTAATGAAAAGTAACCATGATTCACATAAATTATAGTAATGAAAAAAAATTCCTTCCCGCAATTTACACACGAATCAACGTAAGAACAGCTAAAACTAATCAACAATAGAGCATTCATTTCCACAATTTGCAGTAATGAAAAATAACCTTCATCCCCACAATTTACCCATGAATCCACCCAAAAACGGTAAAAAGAGATAAAAAAGATAATATTCATACCCACAATCTACACTAATGAAAAGTGACATTCATTCCCACAATTTACACTAATTAAAGTTGACATTGATTGCCAAAACTTACACACGAATCAACATAAATACACCTAAAACTAATAAAAACTTAAAGTTCATTCCCACAAATTACACATTATTCCACGTAAAAAGAGCTAAAAGTATATAACATTCTTTCCCACAATTTACACTAATGAAAAGTAGCATTCATTCCCACAAATTTTGTCAGATCAAGATTTACACCCATTCCAACATTTCACACGTGAATCTACGTTAATCCATCAGAAAAATAGTGAAAACACTTTTAGTTACTTTTTTCAGTCAAATTAACATTCATTCCCACAACGTACACACGAATCAATATAAATAAACCTAAAACTAATAAAAATATGACATTTATTCCCACAATTTGCACTAATGAAAAGAAACATTCATTCCCACAAATTACAGTAATGAAAAAAAATTCATTCCCACAATTTCCACACCAATCAACGTTAAAAACAGCTAAAGCTAATAAATAATAGAGCATTCATTCCCACAATTTACACTAATGAAAAGTGACATTCATTCCCACAATTTAGACTAATTAAAGTTGACATTGATTGCCACAACTTACACACGAATCAACATAAATACACCTAAAACTAATAAAAATTTAAAGTTCATTCCAACAATTTACACTAATGAAAAGTAACCATAATTCACATAAATTACAGTAATGAAAAAAAATTCCTTCCCGCAATTTACACACGAATCAACGTAAGAACAGCTAAAACTAATCAACAATAGAGCATTCTTTCCCACAATTTGCAGTAATGAAAAATAACCTTCATCCCCACAATTTACACATGAATCCACGCAAAAACGGTAACAAGAGATAAAAAAGATAATATTCATACCCACAATTTACACTAATGAAAAGTGACATTCATTCCCACAATTTAGACTGATGAAAGTTGACATTGATGCCCATACATTACAGTAATGAAAAAACATTAATTCCCACAATTTACACACAAATCCACGCAAAAACGGCAAAAACAGATAAAAATATGACATTCATTCCCACAATTTACACTAATGAAAAGTGAGATTCATTCCCACAATTTAGACTGATGAAAGTTGACATTGATTCCCACAACTTACATACGAATCAACATAAATACACCTAAAACTAATAAAAAAATGACATTTATTCCCACAATTTGCACTAATGAAAAGAAACATTCATTACCACAAATTACAGTAATGAAAAAAAATTCATTCCCACAATTTACACACGAATCCACGCAAAAACGGCAAAAACAGATAAAAATATGACTTTCATTCCCACAATTTGCAGTAATGAAAAATAACCTTCATCCCCACAATTTACACATGAACCCACGCAAAAACGGTAAAAACAGACAACGAAGATAATATTCATTCCCACAATTTACACTAATGAAATGTGACATACATTCCCACAATTTAGACTAATTAAAGTTGACATTGATTGCCACAACTTACACACGAATCAACATAAATACACCTAAAACTAATAAAAATTTAAAGTTCATTCCAACAATTTACACTAATGAAAAGTAACCATAATTCACATAAATTACAGTAATGAAAAAAAATTCCTTCCCGCAATTTACACACGAATCAACGTAAGAACAGCTAAAACTAATCAACAATAGAGCATTCTTTCCCACAATTTGCAGTAATGAAAAATAACCTTCATCCCCACAATTTACACATGAATCCACGCAAAAACGGTAAAAAGAGATAAAAAAGATAATATTCATACCCACAATTTACACTAATGAAAAGTGACATTCATTCCCACAATTTAGACTGATGAAAGTTGACATTGATGCCCATACATTACAGTAATGAAAAAACATTAATTCCCACAATTTACACACAAATCCACGCAAAAACGGCAAAAACAGATAAAAATATGACATTCATTCCCACAATTTACACTAATGAAAAGTGAGATTCATTCCCACAATTTAGACTGATGAAAGTTGACATTGATTCCCACAACTTACATACGAATCAACATAAATACACCTAAAACTAATAAAAAAATGACATTTATTCCCACAATTTACACTAATGAAAAGAAACATTCATTACCACAAATTACAGTAATGAAAAAAAATTCATTCCCACAATTTACACACGAATCCACGCAAAAACGGCAAAAACAGATAAAAATATGACTTTCATTCCCACAATTTGCAGTAATGAAAAATAACCTTCATCCCCACAATTTACACATGAATCCACGCAAAAACGGTAAAAACAGACAACGAAGATAATATTCATTCCCACAATTTACACTAATGAAATGTGACATACATTCCCACAATTTAGACTAATTAAAGGTGACATTGATTGCCACACCTTACACACGAATCAACCTAACTACACCTAAAACTAATAAAAATTTAAAGTTCATTTCAACAATTTACACTAAGGAAAAGTAACCATGATTCACATAAATTATAGTAATGAAAAAAAATTCATTCCCACAATTTACACACGAATCCACGCAAAAACGGCAAAAACAGATAAAAATATGACTTTCATTCCCACAATTTGCAGTAATGAAAAATAACCTTCATCCCCACAATTTACACATGAATCCACGCAAAAACGGTAAAAACAGACAACGAAGATAATATTCATTCCCACAATTTACACTAATGAAATGTGACATACATTCCCACAATTTAGACTAATTAAAGGTGACATTGATTGCCATACCTTACACACGAATCAACCTAACTACACCTAAAACTAATAAAAATTTAAAGTTCATTTCAACAATTTACACTAAGGAAAAGTAACCATGATTTACATAAATTATAGTAATGAAAAAAAATTCCTTCCCGCAATTTACACACGAATCAACGTAAGAACAGCTAAAACTAATCAATAATAGAGCATTCATTCCCACAATTTGCAGTAATGAAAAATAACGTTCATCCCCACAATTTACACATGTATCCACGCAAAAACGGTAAAAACAGACAAAGAAGATAATATTCATTCCCACAATTTACACTAATGAAAAGTGACATTCATTCCCACAATTTAGACTAATTAAAGTTGACATTGATTGCCACAACTTACACACGAATCAACATAACGACACCTAAAACTAATAAAAATTTAAAGTTCATTCCCACAATTTACACTAATGAAAAGTAACCATGATTCACATAAATAATAGTAATGAAAAAAATTCCTTCCCGCAATTTACACACGAATCAACGTAAGAACAGCTAAAACTAATAAAAAAAATGACATTTATTCCCACAATTTGCACTAATGAAAAGAAACATTAATTCCCACAAATTACAGTAATGAAAAAAACTTCATTCCAACAATTTACAGTAATAAAAATAAGAGTAATCCCACAATTTACACATGAATCCACGCAAAAACGGTAAAAACAGATAAAAAAGATAATATTCATTCCCACAATTTACACTAATGAAAAGTGACATTCATTCCTACAATTTAGACTGATGAAAGTTGACATTGATTCCCACAATTTACACATTTTTCCACGTAAAAAGAGCTAAAAAAATATAGCATTCTTTCCCACAAAATACACTAATGAACAGTAACATTGATTTCCACACATTACAGTAATGAAAAAAAATTCATTCCCACAATTTACACACGAATCCAGGCAAAAACGGCAAAAACAGATAAAAACATGACATTCATTCCCACAATTTGCAGTAATGAAAAATACCCTTCATCCCCACAATTTACACATGAATCCACTCAAAAACAGTAAAAACAGACAAAGAAGATACTATTCATTCCCACAATTTACACTGATGAAAAGTGACATTCATTCCCACAATTTACACTAATGAAAAGTGACATTGATTCCCACAATTTAAACTGTTGAGAAATTACATTGACTCCCACAATTTACACATTATTCCACGTAAAAAGAGCTAAAAAGTAAAAAGCATTCTTTCCCACAATTTACACTAATGAAAAGTAACCATGATTCACATAAACTACAGTAACGAAAAAAAATTCCTTCTCACAATTTACACACGAATCAACGTGAGAACATCTAAAACTAAACAATAATAGAGGATTCATTCCCACAATTTGCAGTAATGAAAAATAACCTTCATCCCCACATTTTACACATGAATCCACGCAAAAACGGTGAAAACAGATAAAAAAGATATTATTCATTCCCACAATTTACACTAATGAAAAGTGACATTCATTCCCACAATTTAGACTGATGAAAGTTGACATTGAATCCCAAAATTTACACACTATTCCACGCAAAAACAGCTAAAAAGTATATAGCATTCTTTCTCACAACTTACACTAATGAAAAGAAACATTCATTCCCACAAATTACAGTAATGAAAAAAATTTCATTCCCACAATTTCCACACGAATCAACGCTAAAAACAGCTAAAGCTAATCAATAAGAGAGCATTCATTACCACAATTTGCAGTAATTAAAAATAACCTTCATCCCCACTGTTTACACATGAATCCACGCAAAGACGGTAAAAACAGATAAAGAAGATAATATTCATTCCCACAATTTACACTAATGAAAAGTGACATTCATTCCCACAATTTACACTAATTAAAGTTGACATTGATTGCCAAAACTTACACACGAATCAACATAAATTCACCTAAAACTAATAAAAATTTAAAGTTCATTCCCACAATTTACACTAATGAAAAGTAACCATGATTCACATAAATTATAGTAATGAAAAAAAATTCCTTCCCGCAATTTACACACGAATCAACGTAAGAACAGCTAAAACTAATCAACAATAGAGCATTCATTTCCACAATTTGCAGTAATGAAAAATAACCTTCATCCCCACAATTTACACATGAATCCACCCAAAAACGGTAAAAAGAGATAAAAAAGATAATATTCATACCCACAATCTACACTAATGAAAAGTGACATTCATTCCCACAATTTACACTAACTAAAGTTGACATTGATTGCCAAAACTTACACACGAATCAACATAAATACACCTAAAACTAATAAAAACTTAAAGTTCATTCCCACAAATTACACATTATTCCACGTAAAAAGAGCCAAAAGTATATAACATTCTTTCCCACAATTTACACTAATGAAAAGTAGCATTCATTCCCACAAATTTTGTCAGATCAAGATTTACACCCATTCCAACATTTCACACGTGAATCTACGTTAATCCATCAGAAAAATAGTGAAAACACTTTTAGTTACTTTTTTCAGTCAAATTAACATTCATTCCCACAACGTACACACGAATCAATATAAATAAACCTAAAACTAATAAAAATATGACATTTATTCCCACAATTTGCACTAATGAAAAGAAACATTCATTCCCACAAATTACAGTAATGAAAAAAATTCATTCCCACAATTTCCACACCAATCAACGTTAAAAACAGCTGAAGCTAATAAATAATAGAGCATTCATTCCCACAATTTACACTAATGAAAAGTGACATTCATTCCCACAATTTAGACTAATTAAAGTTGACATTGATTGCCACAACTTACACACGAATCAACATAAATACACCTAAAACTAATAAAAATTTAAAGTTCATTCCAACAATTTACACTAATGAAAAGTAACCATAATTCACATAAATTACAGTAATGAAAAAAAATTCCTTCCCGCAATTTACACACGAATCAACGTAAGAACAGCTAAAACTAATCAACAATAGAGCATTCTTTCCCACAATTTGCAGTAATGAAAAATAACCTTCATCCCCACAATTTACACATGAATCCACGCAAAAACGGTAACAAGAGATAAAAAAGATAATATTCATACCCACAATTTACACTAATGAAAAGTGACATTCATTCCCACAATTTAGACTGATGAAAGTTGACATTGATGCCCATACATTACAGTAATGAAAAAACATTAATTCCCACAATTTACACACAAATCCACGCAAAAACGGCAAAAACAGATAAAAATATGACATTCATTCCCACAATTTACACTAATGAAAAGTGAGATTCATTCCCACAATTTAGACTGATGAAAGTTGACATTGATTCCCACAACTTACATACGAATCAACATAAATACACCTAAAACTAATAAAAAAATGACATTTATTCCCACAATTTACACTAATGAAAAGAAACATTCATTACCACAAATTACAGTAATGAAAAAAAATTCATTCCCACAATTTACACACGAATCCACGCAAAAACGGCAAAAACAGATAAAAATATGACTTTCATTCCCACAATTTGCAGTAATGAAAAATAACCTTCATCCCCACAATTTACACATGAATCCACGCAAAAACGGTAAAAACAGACAACGAAGATAATATTCATTCCCACAATTTACACTAATGAAATGTGACATACATTCCCACAATTTAGACTAATTAAAGGTGACATTGATTGCCACACCTTACACACGAATCAACCTAACTACACCTAAAACTAATAAAAATTTAAAGTTCATTTCAACAATTTACACTAAGGAAAAGTAACCATGATTCACATAAATAATAGTAATGAAAAAAAATTCCTTCCCGCAATTTACACACGAATCAACGTAAGAACAGCTAAAACTAATCAATAATAGAGCATTCATTCCCACAATTTGCACTAATGAAAAGAAGCATTAATTCTCACAAATTACAGTAATGAAAAAAACTTCATTCCCACAATTTACAGTAATAAAAATAAGATTAATCCCACAATTTACACATGAATCCACGCAAAAGCGGTAAAAACAGATAAAGAAGATAATATTCATTCCCACAATTTACACTAATGAAAAGTGACATTTATTCCCACAATTTAGACTGATGAAAGTTGACATTAATTCCCACAATTTACACATTGTTCCACGTAAAAAGAGCTAAAAAAAAATATAGCATTCTTTCGCACAAATTACACTAATGAACAGTAACATTGATTTCCACACATTACAGTAATGAAAAAAAATTCATTCCCACAACTTACACACGAATCAACATAAAAACACCTAAAACTAATAAAAACTTAAAGTTCCTTCCCACAATTTGCACTAATGAAAAGAAACATTCATTCCAACAAGTTAGATTGTTGAGAAATGAGATTCATTCCCACAATTTAGACTGATGAAAGTTGACATTGATGCCCATACATTACAGTAATGAAAAAACATTAATTCCCACAATTTACACACAAATCCACGCAAAAACGGCAAAAACAGATAAAAATATGACATTCATTCCCACAATTTACACTAATGAAAAGTGAGATTCATTCCCACAATTTAGACTGATGAAAGTTGACATTGATTCCCACAACTTACATACGAATCAACATAAATACACCTAAAACTAATAAAAAAATGACATTTATTCCCACAATTTGCACTAATGAAAAGAAACATTCATTACCACAAATTACAGTAATGAAAAAAAATTCATTCCAACAATTTACACACGAATCCACGCAAAAACGGCAAAAACAGATAAAAATATGACTTTCATTCCCACAATTTGCAGTAATGAAAAATAACCTTCATCCCCACAATTTACACATGAATCCACGCAAAAACGGTAAAAACAGACAACGAAGATAATATTCATTCCCACAATTTACACTAATGAAATGTGACATACATTCCCACAATTTAGACTAATTAAAGTTGACATTGATTGCCACAACTTACACACGAATCAACATAAATACACCTAAAACTAATAAAAATTTAAAGTTCATTCCAACAATTTACACTAATGAAAAGTAACCATAATTCACATAAATTACAGTAATGAAAAAAAATTCCTTCCCGCAATTTACACACGAATCAACGTAAGAACAGCTAAAACTAATCAACAATAGAGCATTCTTTCCCACAATTTGCAGTAATGAAAAATAACCTTCATCCCCACAATTTACACATGAATCCACGCAAAAACGGTAAAAAGAGATAAAAAAGATAATATTCATACCCACAATTTACACTAATGAAAAGTGACATTCATTCCCACAATTTAGACTGATGAAAGTTGACATTGATGCCCATACATTACAGTAATGAAAAAACATTAATTCCCACAATTTACACACAAATCCACGCAAAAACGGCAAAAACAGATAAAAATATGACATTCATTCCCACAATTTACACTAATGAAAAGTGAGATTCATTCCCACAATTTAGACTGATGAAAGTTGACATTGATTCCCACAACTTACATACGAATCAACATAAATACACCTAAAACTAATAAAAAAATGACATTTATTCCCACAATTTACACTAATGAAAAGAAACATTCATTACCACAAATTACAGTAATGAAAAAAAATTCATTCCCACAATTTACACACGAATCCACGCAAAAACGGCAAAAACAGATAAAAATATGACTTTCATTCCCACAATTTGCAGTAATGAAAAATAACCTTCATCCCCACAATTTACACATGAATCCACGCAAAAACGGTAAAAACAGACAACGAAGATAATATTCATTCCCACAATTTACACTAATGAAATGTGACATACATTCCCACAATTTAGACTAATTAAAGGTGACATTGATTGCCACACCTTACACACGAATCAACCTAACTACACCTAAAACTAATAAAAATTTAAAGTTCATTTCAACAATTTACACTAAGGAAAAGTAACCATGATTCACATAAATTATAGTAATGAAAAAAAATTCCTTCCCGCAATTTACACACGAATCAACGTAAGAACAGCTAAAACTAATCAATAATAGAGCATTCATTCCCACAATTTGCAGTAATGAAAAATAACGTTCATCCCCACAATTTACACATGTATCCACGCAAAAACGGTAAAAAAAGACAAAGAAAATAACATTCATTCCCACAATTTACACTAATGAAAAGTGACATTCATTTCCACAATTTAGACTAATTAAAGTTGACATTGATTGCCACAACTTACACACGAATCAACATAACGACACCTAAAACTAATAAAAATTTAAAGTTCATTCCCACAATTTACACTAATGAAAAGTAACCATGATTCACATAAATAATAGTAATGAAAAAAATTCCTTCCCGCAATTTACACACGAATCAACGTAAGAACAGCTAAAACTAATAAAAAAAATGACATTTATTCCCACAATTTGCACTAATGAAAAGAAACATTAATTCCCACAAATTACAGTAATGAAAAAAACTTCATTCCAACAATTTACAGTAATAAAAATAAGAGTAATCCCACAATTTACACATGAATCCACGCAAAAACGGTAAAAACAGATAAAAAAGATAATATTCATTCCCACAATTTACACTAATGAAAAGTGACATTCATTCCTACAATTTAGACTGATGAAAGTTGACATTGATTCCCACAATTTACACATTTTTCCACGTAAAAAGAGCTAAAAAAATATAGCATTCTTTCCCACAAAATACACTAATGAACAGTAACATTGATTTCCACACATTACAGTAATGAAAAAAAATTCATTCCCACAATTTACACACGAATCCAGGCAAAAACGGCAAAAACAGATAAAAACATGACATTCATTCCCACAATTTGCAGTAATGAAAAATACCCTTCATCCCCACAATTTACACATGAATCCACTCAAAAACGGTAAAAACAGACAAAGAAGATACTATTCATTCCCACAATTTACACTGATGAAAAGTGACATTCATTCCCACAATTTACACTAATGAAAAGTGACATTGATTCCCACAATTTAAACTGTTGAGAA
Source organism: Sanderia malayensis (assembly GCA_013076295.1). Taxonomy (NCBI): domain Eukaryota; kingdom Metazoa; phylum Cnidaria; class Scyphozoa; order Semaeostomeae; family Pelagiidae; genus Sanderia; species Sanderia malayensis. Next base: position 85,195 of record RQOL01000838.1, read on the forward strand.
ATTACATTGATTCCCACAATTTACACATTATTCCACGTAAAAAGAGCTAAAAAGTAAAAAGCATTCTTTCCCACAATTTACACTAATGAAAAGTAACCATGATTCACATAAACTACAGTAACGAAAAAAAATTCCTTCTCACAATTTACACACGAATCAACGTGAGAACATCTAAAACTAAACAATAATAGAGGATTCATTCCCACAATTTGCAGTGATGAAAAATAACCTTCATCCCCACATTTTACACATGAATCCACGCAAAAACGGTGAAAACAGATAAAAAAGATATTATTCATTCCCACAATTTACACTAATGAAAAGTGACATTCATTCCCACAATTTAGACTGATGAAAGTTGACATTGAATCCCAAAATTTACACACTATTCCACGTAAAAACAGCTAAAAAGTATATAGCATTCTTTCCCACAACTTACACTAATGAAAAGAAACATTCATTCCCACAAATTACAGTAATGAAAAAAAATTCATTCCCACAATTTCCACACGAATCAACGCTAAAAACAGCTAAAGCTAATCAATAAGAGAGCATTCATTACCACAATTTGCAGTAATGAAAAATAACCTTCATCCCCACTGTTTACACATGAATCCACGCAAAGACGGTAAAAACAGATAAAGAAGATAATATTCATTCCCACAATTTACACTAATGAAAAGTGACATTCATTCCCACAATTTACACTAATTAAAGTTGACATTGATTGCCAAAACTTACACACGAATCAACATAAATTCACCTAAAACTAATAAAAATTTAAAGTTCATTCCCACAATTTACACTAATGAAAAGTAACCATGATTCACATAAATTATAGTAATGAAAAAAAATTCCTTCCCGCAATTTACACACGAATCAACGTAAGAACAGCTAAAACTAATCAACAATAGAGCATTCATTTCCACAATTTGCAGTAATGAAAAATAACCTTCATCCCCACAATTTACACATGAATCCACCCAAAAACGGTAAAAAGAGATAAAAAAGATAATATTCATACCCACAATCTACACTAATGAAAAGTGACATTCATTCCCACAATTTACACTAATTAAAGTTGACATTGATTGCCAAAACTTACACACGAATCAACATAAATACACCTAAAACTAATAAAAACTTAAAGTTCATTCCCACAAATTACACATTATTCCACGTAAAAAGAGCTAAAAGTATATAACATTCTTTCCCACAATTTACACTAATGAAAAGTAGCATTCATTCCCACAAATTTTGTCAGATCAAGATTTACACCCATTCCAACATTTCACACGTGAATCTACGTTAATCCATCAGAAAAATAGTGAAAACACTTTTAGTTACTTTTTTCAGTCAAATTAACATTCATTCCCACAACGTACACACGAATCAATATAAATAAACCTAAAACTAATAAAAATATGACATTTATTCCCACAATTTGCACTAATGAAAAGAAACATTCATTCCCACAAATTACAGTAATGAAAAAAAATTCATTCCCAAAATTTCCACACCAATCAACGTTAAAAACAGCTAAAGCTAATAAATAATAGAGCATTCATTCCCACAATTTACACTAATGAAAAGTGACATTCATTCCCACAATTTAGACTAATTAAAGTTGACATTGATTGCCACAACTTACACACGAATCAACATAAATACACCTAAAACTAATAAAAATTTAAAGTTCATTCCAACAATTTACACTAATGAAAAGTAACCATAATTCACATAAATTACAGTAATGAAAAAAAATTCCTTCCCGCAATTTACACACGAATCAACGTAAGAACAGCTAAAACTAATCAACAATAGAGCATTCTTTCCCACAATTTGCAGTAATGAAAAATAACCTTCATCCCCACAATTTACACATGAATCCACGCAAAAACGGTAACAAGAGATAAAAAAGATAATATTCATACCCACAATTTACACTAATGAAAAGTGACATTCATTCCCACAATTTAGACTGATGAAAGTTGACATTGATGCCCATACATTACAGTAATGAAAAAACATTAATTCCCACAATTTACACACAAATCCACGCAAAAACGGCAAAAACAGATAAAAATATGACATTCATTCCCACAATTTACACTAATGAAAAGTGAGATTCATTCCCACAATTTAGACTGATGAAAGTTGACATTGATTCCCACAACTTACATACGAATCAACATAAATACACCTAAAACTAATAAAAAAATGACATTTATTCCCACAATTTGCACTAATGAAAAGAAACATTCATTACCACAAATTACAGTAATGAAAAAAAATTCATTCCCACAATTTACACACGAATCCACGCAAAAACGGCAAAAACAGATAAAAATATGACTTTCATTCCCACAATTTGCAGTAATGAAAAATAACCTTCATCCCCACAATTTACACATGAACCCACGCAAAAACGGTAAAAACAGACAACGAAGATAATATTCATTCCCACAATTTACACTAATGAAATGTGACATACATTCCCACAATTTAGACTAATTAAAGTTGACATTGATTGCCACAACTTACACACGAATCAACATAAATACACCTAAAACTAATAAAAATTTAAAGTTCATTCCAACAATTTACACTAATGAAAAGTAACCATAATTCACATAAATTACAGTAATGAAAAAAAATTCCTTCCCGCAATTTACACACGAATCAACGTAAGAACAGCTAAAACTAATCAACAATAGAGCATTCTTTCCCACAATTTGCAGTAATGAAAAATAACCTTCAACCCCACAATTTACACATGAATCCACGCAAAAACGGTAAAAAGAGATAAAAAAGATAATATTCATACCCACAATTTACACTAATGAAAAGTGACATTCATTCCCACAATTTAGACTGATGAAAGTTGCCATTGATGCCCATACATTACAGTAATGAAAAAACATTAATTCCCACAATTTACACACAAATCCACGCAAAAACGGCAAAAACAGATAAAAATATGACATTCATTCCCACAATTTACACTAATGAAAAGTGAGATTCATTCCCACAATTTAGACTGATGAAAGTTGACATTGATTCCCACAACTTACATACGAATCAACATAAATACACCTAAAACTAATAAAAAAATGACATTTATTCCCACAATTTACACTAATGAAAAGAAACATTCATTACCACAAATTACAGTAATGAAAAAAAATTCATTCCCACAATTTAAACACGAATCCACGCAAAAACGGCAAAAACAGATAAAAATATGACTTTCATTCCCACAATTTGCAGTAATGAAAAATAACCTTCATCCCCACAATTTACACATGAATCCACGCAAAAACGGTAAAAACAGACAACGAAGATAATATTCATTCCCACAATTTACACTAATGAAATGTGACATACATTCCCACAATTTAGACTAATTAAAGGTGACATTGATTGCCACACCTTACACACGAATCAACCTAACTACACCTAAAACTAATAAAAATTTAAAGTTCATTTCAACAATTTACACTAAGGAAAAGTAACCATGATTCACATAAATTATAGTAATGAAAAAAAATTCCTTCCCGCAATTTACACACGAATCAACGTAAGAACAGCTAAAACTAATCAATAATAGAGCATTCATTCCCACAATTTGCAGTAATGAAAAATAACGTTCATCCCCACAATTTACACATGTATCCACGCAAAAACGGTAAAAACAGACAAAGAAGATAATATTCATTCCCACAATTTACACTAATGAAAAGTGACATTCATTCCCACAATTTAGACTAATTAAAGTTGACATTGATTGCCACAACTTACACACGAATCAACATAACTACACCTAAAACTAATAAAAATTTAAAGTTCATTCCCACAATTTACACTAATGAAAAGTAACCATGATTCACATAAATTACAGTAATGAAAAAAAATTCCTTCCCGCAATTTACACACGAATCAACGTAAGAGCAGCTAAAACTAATAAAAAAATGACATTTATTCCCACAATTTGCACTAATGAAAAGAAGCATTAATTCTCACAAATTACAGTAATGAAAAAAACTTCATTCCCACAATTTACAGTAATAAAAATAAGATTAATCCCACAATTTACACATGAATCCACGCAAAAGCGGTAAAAACAGATAAAGAAGATAATATTCATTCCCACAATTTACACTAATGAAAAGTGACATTTATTCCCACAATTTAGACTGATGAAAGTTGACATTAATTCCCACAATTTACACATTGTTCCACGTAAAAAGAGCTAAAAAAATATAGCATTCTTTCCCACAAAATACACTAATGAACAGTAACATTGATTTCCACACATTACAGTAATGAAAAATAATTCATTCCCACAATTTACACACGAATCCACGCAAAAACGGCAAAAACAGATAAAAACATGACATTCATTCCCACAATTTGCAGTAATGAAAAATACCCTTCATCCCCACAATTTACACATGAATCCACTCAAAAACGGTAAAAACAGACAAAGAAGATAATATTCATTCCCACAATTTACACTGATGAAAAGTGACATTCATTCCCACAATTTACACTAATGAAAAGTGACATTGATTCCCACAATTTAAACTGCTGAGAAATTACATTGATTCCCACAATTTACACATTATTCCACGTAAAAAGAGCTAAAAAGTAAAAAGCATTCTTTCCCACAATTTGCACTAATGAAAAGAAACATTCATTCCAACAAGTTAGATTGTTGAGAAATGACATTGATTCCCACAATTTACACAATATTCCACGTAAAAAGTGCTAAAAAGTAAATAACATTCTCTCCCACAATTTACAGTAATGAAAAGTGACATTCATTCCCACAATTTAGACTGATGAAAGTTGACATTGATTCCCACACATTACAGTAATGAAAAAACATTAATTCCCACAATTTACACACAAATCCACGCAAAAACGGCAAAAAGAGATAAAAATATGACATTCATTCCCACAATTTACACTAATGAAATGAAACATTCATTCCCACAAATTACAGTAATGAAAAAAAATTCATTCCCACAATTTCCACACGATTCAACGCTAAAAACAGCTAAAGCTAATCAATAATAGAGCATTCATTACCACAATTTGCAGTAATGAAAAATAACCCTCAGCCCCACAATTTACACATGACTCCACGCAAAAACGGTAAAAACAGACAAAGAAGATAATATTCATTCCCACAATTTACACTAATGAAAAGTGACATTCATTCCCACAATTTAGACTAATTAAAGTTGACATTGATTGCCACAACTTACACACGAATCAACATAACGACACCTAAAACTAATAAAAATTTAAAGTTCATTCCCACAATTTACACTAATGAAAAGTAACCATGATTCTCATAAATAATAGTAATGAAAAAAATTCCTTCCCGCAATTTACACACGAATCAACGTAAGAACAGCTAAAACTAATAAAAAAAATGACATTTATTCCCACAATTTGCACTAATGAAAAGAAACATTAATTCCCACAAATTACAGTAATGAAAAAAACTTCATTCCCACAATTTACAGTAATAAAAATAAGATTAATCCCACAATTTACACATGAATCCACGCAAAAACGGTAAAAACAGATAAAAAAGATAATATTCATTCCCACAATTTACACTAATGAAAAGTGACATTCATTCCTACAATTTAGACTGTTGAAAGTTGACATTGATTCCCACAATTTACACATTTTTCCACGTAAAAAGAGCTAAAAAAATATAGCATTCTTTCCCACAAAATACACTAATGAACAGTAACATTGATTTCCACACATTACAGTAATGAAAAATAATTCATTCCCACAATTTACACACGAATCCACGCAAAAACGGCAAAAACAGATAAAAACATGACATTCATTCCCACAATTTGCAGTAATGAAAAATACCCTTCATCCCCACAATTTACACATGAATCCACTCAAAAACGGTAAAAACAGACAAAGAAGATAATATTCATTCCCACAATTTACACTGATGAAAAGTGACATTCATTCCCACATATTACACTAATGAAAAGTGACATTGATTCCCACAATTTAAACTGCTGAGAAATTACATTGATTCCCACAATTTACACATTATTCCACGTAAAAAGAGCTAAAAAGTAAAAAGCATTCTTTCCCACAATTTACACTAATGAAAAGTAACCATGATTCACATAAACTACAGTAACGAAAAAAAATTCCTTCTCACAATTTACACACGAATCAACGTAAGAACATCTAAAACTAAACAATAATAGAGGATTCATTCCCACAATTTGCAGTAATGAAAAATAACCTTCATCCCCACATTTTACACATGAATCCACGCAATAACGGTGAAAACAGATAAAAAAGATAATATTCATTCCCACAATTTACACTAATGAAAAGTGACATTCATTCCCACAATTTAGACTGATGAAAGTTGACAATGATTGCCACAACTTACACACGAATCAACATAAATACACCTAAAACTAATAAAAATTTAAAGTTCATTCCCACAATTTACACTTATGAAAAGTAACCATGATTCATATAAATGACAGTAATGAAAAAAAATTCCTTCCCACAATTTACACCCGAATCAACGTAAGAACAGCTAAAACTAAACAATAATAGTGGATTCACTCCAGCAATTTGCAGTAATGAAAAATAACCTTCATCCCCACAATTTACACATGAATCCAGGCAAGAACGGTAAAAACAGATAAAAAAGATAATATTCATTCAAACAATTGACACTAATGAAAAAGAACCTTCGTTCACACAACGTACACACGAATCAACATAAAAACACCTAAAACTAATAAAAACTTAAAGTTCATTCCTACAATTTGCACTAATGAAAAGTGACATTCATTACCACAATTTAGACTGATGAAAGTTGACTTTGATGGCCACAACTTACACACGAATCAACATAAATACACCTAAAACTAATAAAAACTTAAAGTTCATTCCCACAATTTACACATTATTCCACGTAAAAAGAGCTAAAAAGTATATAACATTCTTTCCCACAATTTACACTAATGAAAAGTAGCATTCATTCCCACAAATTTTGTCAGATCAAGATTTACACCCATTCCCACATTTCACACGTGAATCTACGTTAATCCATCAGAAAAATAGTGAAAGCACTTTTAGTTACTTTTTTCAGTCAAATTTACATTCATTCCCACAACGTACACACGAATCAATATAAATAAACCTAAAACTAATAAAAATATGACATTTATTCCCACAATTTGCACTAATGAAAAGAAACATTCATTCCCACAAATTACAGTAATGAAAAAAAATTCATTCCCACAATTTCCACACGAATCAACGTTAAAAACAGCTAAAGCTAATCAATAATAGAGCATTCATTCCCACAATTTACACTAATGAAAAGTGACATTCATTCCCACAATTTAGACTGATGAAAGTTGACATTGAATCCCAAAATTTACACACTATTCCACGTAAAAACAGCTAAAAAGTATATAGCATTCTTTCCCACAATTTACACTAATGAAAAGAAACATTCATTCCCACAAATTACAGTAATGAAAAAAAATTCATTCCCACAATTTCCACACGAATCAACGTTAAAAACAGCTAAAGCTAATCAATAATAGAGCATTCATTCCCACAATTTACACTAATGAAAAGTGACATTCATTCCCACAATTTAGACTAATTAAAGTTGACATTGATTGCCACAACTTACACACGAATCAACATAAATACACCTAAAACTAATAAAAATTTAAAGTTCATTCCAACAATTTACACTAATGAAAAGTAACCATAATTCACATAAATTACAGTAATGAAAAAAAATTCCTTCCCGCAATTTACACACGAATCAACGTAAGAACAGCTAAAACTAATCAACAATAGAGCATTCTTTCCCACAATTTGCAGTAATGAAAAATAACCTTCATCCCCACAATTTACACATGAATCCACGCAAAAACGGTAAAAAGAGACAAAGAAGATAATATTCATTCCCACAATTTACACCAATGAAAAGTGACATTCATTCCCACAATTTAGACTAATTAAAGTTGACATTGACGCCCATACATTACAGTAATGAAAAAACATCAATTCCCACAATTTACACACAAATCCACGCAAAAACGGCAAAAACAGATAAAAATATGACATTCATTCCCACAATTTACACTAATGAAAAGTGAGATTCATTCCCACAATTTAGACTGATGAAAGTTGACATTGATTCCCACAACTTACATACGAATCAACATAAATACACCTAAAACTAATAAAAAAATGACATTTATTCCCATAATTTGCACTAATGAAAAGAAACATTCATTACCACAAATTACAGTAATGAAAAAAAACTCATTCCCACAATTTACACACGAATCCACGCAAAAACGGCAAAAACAGATAAAAATATGACTTTCATTCCCACAATTTGCAGTAATGAAAAATAACCTTCATCCCCACAATTTACACATGAATCCACGCAAAAACGGTAAAAACAGACAACGAAGATAATATTCATTCCCACAATTTACACTAATGAAATGTGACATACATTCCCACAATTTAGACTAATTAAAGGTGACATTGATTGCCACACCTTACACACGAATCAACATAACTACACCTGAAACTAATAAAAATTTAAAGTTCATTTCAACAATTTACACTAAGGAAAAGTAACCATGATTCACATAAATTATAGTAATGAAAAAAAATTCCTTCCCGCAATTTACACACGAATCATCGTAAGAACAGCTAAAACTAATCAATAATAGAGCATTCATTCCCACAATTTGCAGTAATGAAAATTAACGTTCATCCCCACATTTTACACATGAATCCACGCAAAAAGGGTGAAAACAGATAAAAAAGATAATATTCATTCCCACAATTTACACTAATGAAAAGTGACATTCATTCCCACAATTTAGACTGATGAAAGTTGACAATGATTGCCACAACTTACACACGAATCAACATAAAAACACCTAAAACTAATAAAAACTTAAAGTTCATTCCCACAATTTGCACTAATGAAAAGAAGCATTAATTCCCACAAATTACAGTAATGAAAAAAACTTCATTCCCACAATTTACAGTAATAAAAATAAGATTAATCCCACAATTTACACATGAATCCACGCAAAAACGATCAAAACAGATAAAGAAGATAATATTCATTCCCACAATTTACACTAATGAAAAGTGACATTTATTCCCACAATTTAGACTGATGAAAGTTGACATTGATTCCCACAATTTACACATTGTTCCACGTAAAAAGAGCTAAAAAAAAATATAGCATTCTTTCCCACAAATTACACTAATGAACAGTAACATTGATTTCCACACATTACAGTAATGAAAAAAAATTCATTCCCACAACTTACACACGAATCAACATAAAAACACCTAAAACTAATAAAAACTTAAAGTTCCTTCCCACAATTTGCACTAATGAAAAGAAACATTCATTCCCACAATTTAGACTGATGAAAGTTGACATTGATTCCCACACATAACAGTAATGAAAAAACATTAATTCCCACAATTTACACACGAATCCACGCAAAAACGGCAAAAACAGATAAAAACATGACATTCATTCCCACAATTTGCAGTAATGAAAAATACCCTTCATCCCCACAATTTACACATGAATCCACTCAAAAACGGTAAAAACAGACAAAGAAGATAATATTCATTCCCACAATTTACACTGATGAAAAGTGACATTCATTCCCACAATTTACACTAATGAAAAGTGACATTGATTCCCACAATTTAAACTGCTGAGAAATTACATTGATTCCCACAATTTACACATTATTCCACGTAAAAAGAGCTAAAAAGTAAAAAGCATTCTTTCCCACAATTTACACTAATGAAAAGTAACCATGATTCACATAAACTACAGTAACGAAAAAAAATTCCTTCTCACAATTTACACACGAATCAACGTAAGAACATCTAAAACTAAACAATAATAGAGGATTCATTCCCACAATTTGCAGTAATGAAAAATAACCTTCATCCCCACATTTTACACATGAATCCACGCAATAACGGTGAAAACAGATAAAAAAGATAATATTCATTCCCACAATTTACACTAATGAAAAGTGACATTCATTCCCACAATTTAGACTGATGAAAGTTGACAATTCCCACAACTTACACACGAATCAACATAAATACACCTAAAACTAATAAAAATTTAAAGTTCATTCCCACAATTTACACTTATGAAAAGTAACCATGATTCATATAAATGACAGTAATGAAAAAAAATTCATTCCCACAATTTCCACACGAATCAACGTCAAAAACAGCTAAAGCTAATCAATAATAGAGCATTCATTCCCACAATTTACACTAATGAAAAGTGACATTCATTCCCACAATTTAGACTAATTAAAGTTGACATTGATTGCCACAACTTACACACGAATCAACATAAATACACCTAAAACTAATAAAAATTTAAAGTTCATTCCAACAATTTACACTAATGAAAAGTAACCATAATTTACATAAATTACAGTAATGAAAAAAAATTCCTTCCCGCAATTTACACACGAATCAACGTAAGAACAGCTAAAACTAATCAACAATAGAGCATTCTTTCCCACAATTTGCAGTAATGAAAAATAACCTTCATCCCCACAATTTACACATGAATCCACGCAAAAACGGTAAAAAGAGACAAAGAAGATAATATTCATTCCCACAATTTACACCAATGAAAAGTGACATTCATTCCCACAATTTAGACTAATTAAAGTTGACATTGATGCCCATACATTACAGTAATGAAAAAACATCAATTCTCACAATTTACACACAAATCCACGCAAAAACGGCAAAAACAGATAAAAATATGACATTCATTCCCACAATTTACACTAATGAAAAGTGAGATTCATTCCCACAATTTAGACTGATGAAAGTTGACATTGATTCCCACAACTTACATACGAATCAACATAAATACACCTAAAACTAATAAAAAAATGACATTTATTCCCACAATTTGCACTAATGAAAAGAAACATTCATTACCACAAATTACAATAATGAAAAAAAACTCATTCCCACAATTTACACACGAATCCACGCAAAAACGGCAAAAACAGATAAAAATATGACTTTCATTCCCACAATTTGCAGTAATGAAAAATAACCTTCATCCCCACAATTTACACATGAATCCACGCAAAAACGGTAAAAACAGACAACGAAGATAATATTCATTCCCGCAATTTACACTAATGAAATGTGACATACATTCCCACAATTTAGACTAATTAAAGGTGACATTGATTGCCACACCTTACACACGAATCAACATAACTACACCTAAAACTAATAAAAATTTAAAGTTCATTTCAACAATTTACACTAAGGAAAAGTAACCATGATTCACATAAATTATAGTAATGAAAAAAAATTCCTTCCCGCAATTTACACACGAATCAACGTAAGAACAGCTAAAACTAATCAATAATAGAGCATTCATTCCCACAATTTGCAGTAATGAAAATTAACGTTCATCCCCACATTTTACACATGAATCCACGCAAAAAGGGTGAAAACAGATAAAAAAGATAATATTCATTCCCACAATTTACACTAATGAAAAGTGACATTCATTCCCACAATTTAGACTGATGAAAGTTGACAATGATTGCCACAACTTACACACGAATCAACATAAAAACACCTAAAACTAATAAAAACTTAAAGTTCATTCCCACAATTTGCACTAATGAAGAGAAGCATTAATTCCCACAAATTACAGTAATGAAAAAAACTTCATTCCCAGAATTTACAGTAATAAAAATAAGATTAATCCCACAATTTACACATGAATCTACGCAAAAACGATAAAAACAGATAAAGAAGATAATATTCATTCCCACAATTTACACTAATGAAAAGTGACATTTATTCCCACAATTTAGACTGATGAAAGTTGACATTGATTCCCACAATTTACACATTGTTCCACGTAAAAAGAGCTAAAAAAAAATATAGCATTCTTTCCCACAAATTACACTAATGAACAGTAACATTGATTTCCACACATTACAGTAATGAAAAAAAATTCATTCCCACAACTTACACACGAATCAACATAAAAACACCTAAAACTAATAAAAACTTAAAGTTCCTTCCCACAATTTGCACTAATGAAAAGAAACATTCATTCCCACAAGTTAGATTGTTGAGAAATGACATTGATTCCCACAATTTACACAATATTCCACGTAAAAGGTGCTAAAAAGTAAATAACATTCTCTCCCACAATTTACACTAATGAAAAGTGACATTCATTCCCACAATTTAGACTGATGAAAGTTGACATTGATTCCCACACATTACAGTAATGAAAAAACATTAATTCCCACAATTTACACACGAATCCACGCAAAAACGGCAAAAACAGATAAAAACATGACATTCATTCCCACAATTTGCAGTAATGAAAAATACCCTTCATCGCCACAATTTACACATGAATCCACTCAAAAACGGTAAAAACAGACAAAGATGATAATATTCATTCCCACAATTTACACTGATGAAAAGTGACATTCATTCCCACAATTTACACTAATGAAAAGTGACATTGATTCCCACAATTTAAACTGCTGAGAAATTACATTGATTCCCACAATTTACACATTATTCCACGTAAAAAGAGCTAAAAAGTAAAAAGCATTCTTTCCCACAATTTACACTAATGAAAAGTAACCATGATTCACATAAACTACAGTAACGAAAAAAAATTCCTTCTCACAATTTACACACGAATCAACGTAAGAACATCTAAAACTAAACAATAATAGAGGATTCATTCCCACAATTTGCAGTAATGAAAAATAACCTTCATCCCCACATTTTACACATGAATCCACGCAATAACGGTGAAAACAGATAAAAAAGATAATATTCATTCCCACAATTTACACTAATGAAAAGTGACATTCATTCCCACAATTTAGACTGATGAAAGTTGACAATGATTGCCACAACTTACACATGAATCAACATAAATACACCTAAAACTAATAAAAATTTAAAGTTCATTCCCACAATTTACACTTATGAAAAGAAACATTCATTCCCACAAATTACAGTAATGAAAAAAAATTCATTCCCACAATTTCCACACGAATCAACGCTAAAAACAGCTAAAGCTAATCAATAATAGAACATTCATTCCCACAATTTGCAGTAATGAAAAATAACCTTCATCCCCACAATTTACACATGAATCCACGCAAAAACGGTAAAAACAGACAAAGAAGATAATATTCATTCCCACAATTTACACTAATGAAAAGTGACATTCATTCCCACAATTTAGACTAATTAAAGTTGACATTGATTGCCACAACTTACACACGAATCAACATAACTACACCTAAAACTAATAAAAATTTAAAGTTCATTCCCACAATTTACACTAATGAAAAGTAACCATGATTCACATAAATAATAGTAATGAAAAAAGTTCCTTCCCGCAATTTACACACGAATCAACGTAAGAACAGCTAAAACTAATAAAAAAAATCACATTTATTCCCACAATTTGCACTAATGAAAAGAAACATTAATTCCCACAAATTACAGTAATGAAAAAAACTTCATTCCCACAATTTACAGTAATAAAAATAACATTAATCCCACAATTTGCACATGAATCCACGCAAAAACGGTAAAAACAGATAAAAAAGATAATATTCATTCCCACAATTTACACTAATGAAAAGTGACATTCATTCCTACAATTTAGACTGATGAAAGTTGACATTGATTCCCACAATTTACACATTTTTCCACGTAAAAACAGCTAAAAAAATATAGCATTCTTTCCCACAAAATACACTAATGAACAGTAACATTGATTTCCACACATTACAGTAATGAAAAAAAGTTCATTCCCACAATTTACACACGAATCCACGCAAAAACGGCAAAAACAGATAAAAACATGACATTCATTCCCACAATTTGCAGTAATGAAAAATAACCTTCATCCCCACAATTTACACATGAATCCACTCAAAAACGGTAAAAACAGACAAAGAAGATAATATTCATTCCCACAATTTACACTGATGAAAAGTGACATTCATTCCCACAATTTACACTAATGAAAAGTGACATTGATTCCAACAATTTAAACTGTTGAGAAATTACATTGATTCCCACAATTTACACATTATTCCACGTAAAAAGAGCTAAAAAGTAAAAAGCATTCTTTCCCACAATTTACACTAATGAAAAGTAACCATGATTCACATAAACTACAGTAACGAAGAAAAATTCCTTCTCACAATTTACACACGAATCAACGTAAGAACATCTAAAACTAAACAATAATAGAGGATTCACTCCCACAATTTGCAGTAATGAAAAATAACCTTCATCCCCACATTTTACACATGAATCCACGCAAAAACGGTGAAAACAGATAAAAAAGATAATATTCATTCCCACAATTTACACTAATGAAAAGTGACATTCATTCCCACAATTTAGACTTATGAAAGTTGACATTGATTGCCACAACTTACACACGAATCAACATAAATACACCTAAAACTAATAAAAATTTAAAGTTCATTCCCACAATTTACACTTATGAAAAGTAACCATGATTCACATAAATTACAGTAATGACAAAAAATTCCTTCCCACAATTTACACACGAATCAACGTAAGAACAGCTAAAACTAAACAATAATAGTGGATTCATTCCAGCAATTTGCAGAAATGAAAAATAACCTTCATCCCCACAATTTACACATGAATCCAGGCAAAAACGGTAAAAACAGATAAAAAAGATAATATTCATTCAAACAATTGACACTAATGAAAAAGAACCTTCGTTCACACAACTTACACACGAATCAACATAAAAACACCTAAAACTAATAAAAACTTAAAGTTCATTCCCACAATTTGCACTAATGAAAAGAAACATTCATTCCCACAAGTTAGACTGTTGAGAAATGACATTGATTCCCACAATTTACACATTATTCCACGTAAAAAGTGCTAAAAAGTATATAACATTCTCTCCCACAATTTACACTAATGAAAAGTAACATTAATTCCCACAATTTATTCAGATCAAGATTTACACCCATTCCCACATTTCACACGTGATTCTACGTTAATCCATCTGAAAAATAGTGAAAACACTTTTAGTTACTTTTTTCATTCATATTAACATTCATTCCCACAACGTAATCACGAATCAACATAAATAAGCCCAAAACTATTAAAAATATGACATTTATTCCCACAATTTGCACTAATGAAAAGAAACATTCATTCCCACAAATTACAGTAATGAAAAAAAATTCATTCCCACAATTTCCACACGAATCAACGTTAAAAACAGCTAAAGCTAATCAATAATAGAGCATTCATTCCCACAATTTACACTAATGAAAAGTGACATTCATTCCCACAATTTAGACTGATGAAAATTGACATTGATTCCCACACATTACAGTAATGAAAAAACATTAATTCCCACAATTTACACACGAATCCACGCAAGAACGGCAAAAACAGATAAAAATATGACATTCATTCCCACAATTTACACTAATGAAAAGTGACATTCATTCCCACAATTTAGACTGATGAAAGTTGACATTGATGCCCACAACTTACACAAGAATCAACATAAATACACCTAAAACTAATAAAAATATGACATTTATTCCCACAATTTGCACTAATGAAAAGAAACATTCATTCCCACAAATTACAGTAATGAAAAAAAATTCATTCCCACAATTTCCACACGAATGAACGCTAAAAACAGCTAAAGCTAATCCATAATAGAGCATTCATTCCCACAATTTGCAGTAATGAAAAATAACGTTCATCCCCACAATTTACACATGAATCCACGCAAAAACGGTAAAAAGAGATAAAAAATATGACATTGATTCCCACAATTTACACTAATGAAAAGTGAGATTCATTCCCACAATTTAGACTGATGAAAGTTGACATTGATTCCAACAACTTACATACGAATCAACATAAATACACCTAAAACTAATAAAAATATGACATTTATTCCCACAATTTGCACTAATGAAAAGAAACATTCATTCCCACAAATTACAGTAATGAAAAAAAATTCATTCCCACAATTTACACACGAATCCACGCAAAAACGGCAAAAACAGATAAAAATATGACTTTCATTCCCACAATTTGCAGTAATGGAAAATAACTTTCATCCCCACAATTTACACATGAATCCACGCAAAAACGGTAAAAAAAATAAAGAAGATAATATTCATTCCCACAATTTACACTAATGAAAAGTGACATTCATTCCCAGAATTTAGACTGATGAAAATTGACATTGATTTCCACACATTACAGTAATGAAAAAAAATTCATTCCGATAATTTACACACGATTCCACGCAAAAACGGCAA
Source organism: Sanderia malayensis (assembly GCA_013076295.1). Lineage (NCBI taxonomy): Eukaryota > Metazoa > Cnidaria > Scyphozoa > Semaeostomeae > Pelagiidae > Sanderia > Sanderia malayensis. The sequence goes on from RQOL01000838.1 coordinate 101,688, forward strand.
AAACAGATAAAAAAGGTAATATTCATTCCCACCATTTACACTAATAACAAGTGACATTCATTCCCACAATTTAAACTGATGAAAGTTGACATTGATTCCCACAATTTACATATTATTCCACGTAAATGGAGCTAAAAAAATAGCATTCTTTCCCACAAATTACACTAATGAAAAGTAACATTGATTCCCACACATTACAGTAATGAAAAAATTCATTCCAACAATTTACACACGAATCCACGCAAAAACGGCAAAAACAAGTAAAAAAAAGCATCTTTCACACAATTTTTACTAATGAAAAGTGACATTCATTCCCACAATTTAGACTGATGAAAGTTGACATTGATTCCCACACTTTACACATTATTCCACGTAAAAACAGCTAAAAAAAATATAGCATTCCTTCAAACAATTTACACTAATGAAAAGTAACCATGATTCACATAAATTACAGTAATGAAAAAAAATTCCTTCCCACAATTTACACACGAATCAACGTAAGAAAAGCTAAAACTAAACAATAATAGAGCATTCATTCCCACAATTTGCAGTAATGAAAAACAACCTTCATCCCCACAATTTACACGTGAATCCACGCAAAAACGGTAAAAACAGACAAATAAGATAATATTCAGTCCCACAATTTACACTAATGAAAAGTGACATTCATTCCCACAATTTAGACTGATGAAAGTTGACATTGATTCCAACAATTTACACATTGTTCCACGTAAAAAGAGCTAAAATAAAATTAGCATTCTTTCCCACAAATTACACTAATGAAAAGAAACATTGATTCCCACACATTACAGTAATGAAAAAAAATTCATTCCCACAATTTACACACGAATCCACGCAAAAACGGCAAAAACAGATAAAAACATGACATTCATTCCCACAATTTGCAGTAATGAAAAATAACCTTCATCCCCACAATTTACACATGAATCCACTCAAAAACGGTAAAAACAGACAAAGAAGATAATATTCATTCCCACCATTTACACTAATGACAAGTGACATTCATTCCCACAACTTAGACTGTTGAGAAATGACATTGATTCCCACAATTTACACATTATTCCACGTAAAAGGAGCTAAAAAGTATATAGCATTCTTTCCCACAATTTACACTAATGAAAGTAACCATGATTCACATAAATTACAGTAATGAAAAAAAATCCCTTCCCACAATTTACACACGAATCAACGTAAGAACAGTTAAAACTAAACAATAATAGAGGATTCATTCCCACAATTTGCAGTTATGAAAAATAACCTTCATCCCCACAATTTACACATGAATCCACGCAAAAACGGTAAAAACAGATAAAAAAGATAATATTCATTCCCACAATTTACACTAATGAAAAGTGACATTCATTCCCACAATTTATAGTAATAAAAATAAGATTAATCCCACAATTTACACATGAATCCACGCAAAAACGGTAAAAAAAGATAAAGAAGATAATATTCATTCCCACAATTTACACTAATGAAAAGTGACATTCATTCCCACAATTTAGACTGACGAAAGTTGACATTGATTCCCACAACTTACACATGAATCAACATAAATACACCTAAAACTAATAAAATATGACATTTATTCCCACAATTTGCACTAATGAAAAGAAACATTCATTCCCACAAATTACAGTAATGAAAAAAAATTCATTCCCACAATTTCCACACGAATCAACTCTAAAAACAGCTAAAGCTAATCAATTATAGAGCATTCATTCCCACAATTTGAAGTAATGAAAAGTGACATTCATTCCCAGAATTTAGACTGATGAAAATTGACATTGATTTCCACACATTACAGTAATGAAAAAAAATTCATCCCCACAATTTACATATGAATCCACTCAAAAACGGTAAAAACAGACAAAGAAGATAATATTCATTCCCACAATTTACACTGATGAAAAGTGACATTCATTCCCACAATTTACACTAATGAAAAGTGACATTGATTCCCACAATTTAAACTGTTGAGAAATTACATTGATTCCGACAATTTACACATTATTCCACTTAAAAAGAGCTAAAAAGTAAAAAGCATTCTTTCCCACAATTTACACTAATGAAAAGTAACCAGGATTCACATAAACTAGAGTAACGAAAAAAAATTCCTTCTCACAATTTACACACGAATCAACGTAAGAACATCTAAAACTAAACAATAATAGAGGATTCATTCCCACAATTTGCAGTAATGAAAAATAACCTTCATCCCCACGTTTTACACATGAATCCACGCAAAAACGGTGAAAACAGATAAAAAAGATACTATTCATTCCCACAATTTACACTAATGAAAAGTGACATTCATTCCCACAATTTAGACTGATGAAAGTTGACATTGATTGCCACAACTTACACACGAATCAACATAAATACACCTAAAACTAATAAAAACTTAAAGTTCATTCCCACAATTTGCACTAATGAACAGAAACATTCAATCCCTCAAGGTAGATTGTTGAGAAATGACATTGATTCCCACAATTTACACAATATTCCACATAAAAAGTGCTAAAAAGTATATAGCATTCTCTCCCACAATTTACACTAATGAAAAGTGAGATTCATTCCCACAATTTAGACTGATGAAAGTTGACATTGATTCCAACAACTTACATACGAATCAACATAAATACACCTAAAACTAATAAAAATATGACATTTATTCCCACAATTTGCACTAATGAAAAGAAACATTCATTCCCACAAATTACAGTAATGAAAAAAAATTCATTCCCACAATTTACACACGAATCCACGCAAAACGGCAAAAACAGATAAAAATATGACTTTCATTCCCACAATTTGCAGTAATGAAAAATAACCTTCATCCCCACAATTTACACATGAATACAAGCAAAAACGGTAAAAACAGATAAAAAAGACAATATTCATTCCCACAATTTACACTAATGAAAAGTGACATTCATTCCCACAATTTACAGTAATAAAAATAAGATTAATCCCACAATTTACACATGAATCCACGCAAAAACAGTAAAAAAAGATAAAGAAGATAATATTCATTCCCACAATTTACACTAATGAAAAGTGACATTCATTCCCACAATTTAGACTGATGAAAGTTGACATTGATTGCCACAACTTACACACGAATCAACATAAATACACCTAAAACTAATAAAAACTTAAAGTTCATTGCCACAATTTGCACTAATGAAAAGAAATATTCATTCCCACAAGTTAGATTGTTGAGAAATGACATTGATTCCCACAATTTACACAATATTCCACGTAAAAAGTGCTAAAAAGTATATAACATTCTCTCCCACGATTTACACTAATGAAAAGTGAGATTCATTCCCACAATTTAGACTGATGAATGTTGACATTGATTCCCACAACTTACATACGAATCAACATAAATACACCTAAAACTAATAAAAATATGACATTTATTCCCACAATTTGCACTGATGAAAAGAAACATTCATTCCCACAAATTACAGTAATGAAAAAAAATTCATTCCCACAATTTCCACACGAATCAACGCTAAAAACAGCTAAAGCTAATCAATAATAGAGCATTCATTCCCACAATTTACACTAATGACAAGTGACATTCATTCCCACAATTTAGACTGATGAAAGTTGACATTGATTCCCACAATTTACATACTATTCCACGTAAAAGGAGCCAAAAATAATAGCATTCTTTCCCACAAATTACACTAATGAAAAGAAACATTGATTCCCACACATTACAGTAATGAAAAAAAATTCATTCCCACAATTTACACACGAATCCACGCAAAAACGGCAAAAACAGATAAAAACATGACATTCATTCCCACAATTTGCAGTAATGAAAAATAACCTTCATCCCCACAATTTACACATGAATCCACTCAAAAACGGTAAAAACAGACAAAGAAGATAATATTCATTCCCACCATTTACACTAATGACAAGTGACATTCATTCCCACAACTTAGACTGTTGAGAAATGACATTGATTCCCACAATTTACACATTATTCCACGTAAAAGGAGCTAAAAAGTATATAGCATTCTTTCCCACAATTTACACTAATGAAAGTAACCATGATTCACATAAATTACAGTAATGAAAAAAAATCCCTTCCCACAATTTACACACGAATCAACGTAAGAACAGTTAAAACTAAACAATAATAGAGGATTCATTCCCACAATTTGCAGTTATGAAAAATAACCTTCATCCCCACAATTTACACATGAATCCACGCAAAAACGGTAAAAACAGATAAAAAAGATAATATTCATTCCCACAATTTACACTAATGAAAAGTGACATTCATTCCCACAATTTATAGTAATAAAAATAAGATTAATCCCACAATTTACACATGAATCCACGCAAAAACGGTAAAAAAAGATAAAGAAGATAATATTCATTCCCACAATTTACACTAATGAAAAGTGACATTCATTCCCACAATTTAGACTGACGAAAGTTGACATTGATTCCCACAACTTACACATGAATCAACATAAATACACCTAAAACTAATAAAATATGACATTTATTCCCACAATTTGCACTAATGAAAAGAAACATTCATTCCCACAAATTACAGTAATGAAAAAAAATTCATTCCCACAATTTCCACACGAATCAACTCTAAAAACAGCTAAAGCTAATCAATTATAGAGCATTCATTCCCACAATTTGAAGTAATGAAAAGTGACATTCATTCCCAGAATTTAGACTGATGAAAATTGACATTGATTTCCACACATTACAGTAATGAAAAAAAATTCATCCCCACAATTTACATATGAATCCACTCAAAAACGGTAAAAACAGACAAAGAAGATAATATTCATTCCCACAATTTACACTAATGAAAAGTGACATTCATTCCCACAATTTAGACTGATGAAAGTTGACATTGATTGCCACAACTTACACACGAATCAACATAAATACACCTAAAACTAATAAAAACTTAAAGTTCATTCCCACAATTTGCACTAATGAAAAGAAACATTCAATCCCTCAAGTTAGATTGTTGAGAAATGACATTGATTCCCACAATTTACACAATATTCCACATAAAAAGTGCTAAAAAGTATATAGCATTCTCTCCCACAATTTACACTAATGAAAAGTGAGATTCATTCCCACAATTTAGACTGATGAAAGTTGACATTGATTCCAACAACTTACATACGAATCAACATAAATACACCTAAAACTAATAAAAATATGACATTTATTCCCACAATTTGCACTAATGAAAAGAAACATTCGTTCCCACAAATTACAGTAATGAAAAAAAATTCATTCCCACAATTTACACACGAATCCACGCAAAAACGGCAAAAACAGATAAAAATATGACTTTCATTCCCACAATTTGCAGTAATGAAAAATAACCTTCATCCCCACAATTTACACATGAATACAAGCAAAAACGGTAAAAACAGATAAAAAAGACAATATTCATTCCCACAATTTACACTAACGAAAAGTGACATTCATTCCCACAATTTACAGTAATAAAAATAAGATTAATCCCACAATTTACACATGAATCCACGCAAAAACAGTAAAAAAAGATAAAGAAGATAATATTCATTCCCACAATTTACACTAATGAAAAGTGACATTCATTCCCAGAATTTAGACTGATGAAAATTGACATTGATTTGCACACATTACAGTAATGAAAAAAAATTCATTCCGATAATTTACACACGATTCCACGCAAAAACGGCAAAAACAGATAAAAAAGATAATATTCATTCCCACCATTTACACTAATGACAAGTGACATTCATTCCCACAATTTAAACTGATGAAAGTTGACATTGATTCCCACAATTTACATATTATTCCACGTAAATGGAGCTAAAAAAATAGCATTCTTTCAGACAAATTACACTAATGAAAAGTAACATTGATTCCCACACATTACAGTAATGAAAAAATTCATTCCAACAATTTACACACGAATCCACGCAAAAACGGCAAAAACAAGTACAAAAAAGCATCTTTCACACAATTTTTACTACTGAAAAGTGACATTCATTCCCACAATTTAGACTGATGAAAGTTGACATTGATTCCCACACTTTACACATTATTCCACGTAAAAACAGCTAAAAAAAATATAGCATTCTTTCAAACAATTTACACTAATGAAAAGTAACCATGATTCACATAAATTACAGTAATGAAAAAAAATTCCTTCCCACAATTTACACACGAATCAACGTAAGAAAAGCTAAAACTAAACAATAATAGAGCATTCATTCCCACAATTTGCAGTAATGAAAAACAACCTTCATCCCCACAATTTACACGTGAATCCACGCAAAAACGGTAAAAACAGACAAGTAAGATAATATTCATTCCCACAATTTGCACTAATGAAAAGTAACATTGATTCCCACATATTACAGTAATGAAAAAGCATTAATTCCCATAATTTACACACGAATCCACGCAAAAACGGCAAAAAGAGATAAAAAAGATAATATTCATTCCCACAATTTACACTAATGAAAAGTGACATTCTTTCCCACAATTTACACTAATGAAAAGTAACCATCATTCACATAAATTACAGAAATGAAAAAAACTTCCTTTCCACAATTTACACACGGATCAACGTAAGAACAGCTAAAACTAAACAATAATAGAGCATTCATTCCCACAATTTAGACTGATGAAAGTTGACATTGATTCCCACAATTTACATATTATTCCACGTAAAAGGTGCCAAAAATAATAGCATTCTTTCCCACAAATTACACTAATGAAAAGTAACATTGATTCCCACACATTACAGTAATGAAAAAAAATTCATTCCCACAATTTACACACGAATCTACGCAAAAACGGCAAAAACAGATAAAAACATGACATTCATTCCCACAATTTGCAGTAATGAAAAATAACCTTCATCCCCACAATTTACACATGAATCCACTCAAAAACGGTAAAAACAGACAAAGAAGATAATATTCATTCCCGCAATTTACACTGATGAAAAGTGACATTCATTCCCACAATTTACACTAATGAAAAGTGACATTGATTCCCACAATTTAAACTGTTGAGACATTACAGTGATTCCCACAATTTACACATTATTCCACGTAAAAAGAGCTAAAAAGTAAAAAGCATTCTTTCCCACAATTTACACTAATGAAAAGTAACCATGATTCACATAAACTACAGTAACGAAAAAAAATTCCTTCTCACAATTTACACACGAATCAACGTAAGAACATCTAAAACTAAACAATAATAGAGGATTCATTCCCACAATTTGCAGTAATGAAAAATAACCTTCATCCCCACATTTTACACATGAATCCACGCAAAAACGGTGAAAACAGATAAAAAAGATACTATTCATTCCCACAATTTACACTAATGAAAAGTGACATTCATTCCCACAATTTAGACTGATGAAAGTTGACATTGATTGCCACAACTTACACACGAATCAACATAAATACACCTAAAACTAATAAAAACTTAAAGTTCATTGCCACAATTTGCACTAATGAAAAGAAACATTCATTCCCACAAGTTAGATTGTTGAGAAATGACATTGATTCCCACAATTTACACAATATTCCACGTAAAAAGTGCTAAAAAGTATATAACATTCTCTCCCACGATTTACACTAATGAAAAGTGAGATTCATTCCCACAATTTAGACTGATGAAAGTTGACATTGATTCCCACAACTTACATACGAATCAACATAAATACACCTAAAACTAATAAAAATATGACATTTATTCCCACAATTTGCACTGATGAAAAGAAACATTCATTCCCACAAATTACAGTAATGAAAAAAAATTCATTCCCACAATTTACACACGAATCAACGTAAGAACAGTTAAAACTAAACAATAATAGAGGATTCATTCCCACAATTTGCAGTTATGAAAAATAACCTTCATCCCCACAATTTACACATGAATCCACGCAAAAACGGTAAAAACAGATAAAAAAGATAATATTCATTCCCACAATTTACACTAATGAAAAGTGACATTCATTCCCACAATTTATAGTAATAAAAATAAGATTAATCCCACAATTTACACATGAATCCACGCAAAAACGGTAAAAAAAGATAAAGAAGATAATATTCATTCCCACAATTTACACTAATGAAAAGTGACATTCATTCCCACAATTTAGACTGACGAAAGTTGACATTGATTCCCACAACTTACACATGAATCAACATAAATACACCTAAAACTAATAAAATATGACATTTATTCCCACAATTTGCACTAATGAAAAGAATCATTCATTCCCACAAATTACAGTAATGAAAAAAAATTCATTCCCACAATTTCCACACGAATCAACGCTAAAAACAGCTAAAGCTAATCAATTACAGAGCATTCATTCCCACAATTTGAAGTAATGAAAAGTGACATTCATTCCCAGAATTTAGACTGATGAAAATTGACATTGATTTCCACACATTACAGTAATGAAAAAAAATTCATTCCTACAATTTTCACAGGAATCCACTCAAAAACGGCAAAAACAGATAAAAAAAAAAAATATTCATTCCCACCATTTACACTAATGACAAGTGACATTCATTCCCACAATTTAGACTGATGAAAGTTGACATTGATTCCCACAATTTACATATTTTTCCACGTAAAAGGAGCCAAAAATATTAGCATTCTTTCCCACAAATTACACTAATGAAAAGTAACATTGATTCCCACACATTACAGTAATGAAAAAAAATTCATTCCCACAATTTACACACGAATCCACGCAAAAACCGCAAAAACAGATAAAAACATGACATTCATTCCCACAATTTGCAGTAATGAAAAATAACCTTCATCCCCACAATTTACACATGAATCCACTCAAAAACGGTAAAAACAGACAAAGAAGATAATATTCATTCCCACAATTTACACTGATGAAAAGTGACATTCATTCCCACAATTTACACTAATGAAAAGTGACATTGATTCCCACAATTTAAACTGTTGAGAAATTACATTGATTCCCACAATTTACACATTATTCCACGTAAAAAGAGCTAAAAAGTAAAAAGCATTCTTTCCCACAATTTGCACTAATGAAAAGTAACCATGATTCACATAAACTACAGTAACGAAAAAAAATTCCTTCTCACAATTTACACACGAATCAACGTAAGAACATCTAAAACTAAACAATAATAGAGGATTCATTCCAACAATTTGCAGTAATGAAAAATAACCTTCATCCCCACATTTTACACATGAATCCACGCAAAAACGGTGAAAACAGATAAAAAAGATACTATTCATTCCCACAATTTACACTAATGAAAAGTGACATTCATTCCCACAATTTACAGTAATGAAAAGTGACATTGATTCCCACAATTTAATCTGTTGAGAAATTACATTGATTCCCACAATTTACACATTATTCCACGTAAAAAGAGCTAAAAAGTAAAAAGCATTCTTTCCCACAATTTACACTAATGAAAAGTAACCATGATTCACATAAACTACAGTAACGAAAAAAAATTCCTTCCCACAATTTACACACGAATCAACGTAAGAAAAGCTAAAACTAAACAATAATAGAGCATTCATTCCCACAATTTGCAGTAATGAAAAACAACCTTCATCCCCACAATTTACACGTGAATCCACGCAAAAACGGTAAAAACAGACAAGTAAGATAATATTCATTCCCACAATTTGCGCTAATGAAAAGTAACATTGATTCCCACACATTACAGTAATGAAAAAGCATTAATTCCCATAATTTACACACGAATCCACGCAAAAACGGCAAAAAGAGATAAAAAAGATAATATTCATTCCCACAATTTACACTAATGAAAAGTGACATTCATTCCCACAATTTGCACTAATGAAAAGTAACATTGATTCCCACACATTACAGTAATGAAAACTTACCTTCATCCCCACAATTTACACATGAATCCACGCAAAAACGGTAAAAACAGACAAAGAAGATAATATTCATTCCCACAATTTACACTATTGAAAAGTGACATTCATTCCCACAATTTACACAAATGAAAAATGACATTCATTCCCACAACTTAGACTGTTGAGAAATGACATTGATTCCCACAATATACACATTATTCCACGTAAAAGGAGCTAAAAAGTATATAGCATTCTTTCCCACAATTTACACTAATGAAAGTAACCATGATTCACATAAATTACAGTAATGAAAAAAAATCCCTTCCCACAATTTACACACGAATCAACGTAAGAACAGTTAAAACTAAACAATAATAGAGGATTCATTCCCACAATTTGCAGTTATGAAAAATAACCTTCATCCCCACAATTTATACATGAATCCACGCGAAAACGGTAAAAACAGATAAAAAAGATAATATTCATTCCCACAATTTACACTAATGAAAAGTGAAATTCATTCCCACAATTTATAGTAATAAAAATAAGATTAATCCCACAATTTACACATGAATCCACGCAAAAACGGTAAAAAAAGATAAAGAAGATAATATTCATTCCCACAATTTACACTAATGAAAAGTGACATTCATTCCCACAATTTAGACTGACGAAAGTTGACATTGATTCCCACAACTTACGCATGAATCAACATAAATACACCTAAAACTAATAAAATATGACATTTATTCCCACAATTTGCACTAATGAAAAGAAACATTCATTCCCACAAATTACAGTAATGAAAAAAAATTCATTCCCACAATTTCCACACGAATCAACGCTAAAAACAGCTAAAGCTAATCAATTATAGAGCATTCATTCCCACAATTTGAAGTAATGAAAAGTGACATTCATTCCCACAATTTAGACTGACGAAAGTTGACATTGATTCCCACAACTTACGCATGAATCAACATAAATACACCTAAAACTAATAAAATATGACATTTATTCCCACAATTTGCACTAATGAAAAGAAACATTCATTCCCACAAATTACAGTAATGAAAAAAAATTCATTCCCACAATTTCCACACAAATCAACGCTAAAAACAGCTAAAGCTAATCAATTATAGAGCATTCATTCCCACAATTTGAAGTAATGAAAAGTGACATTCATTCCCAGAATTTAGACTGATGAAAATTGACATTGATTTCCACACATTACAGTAATGAAAAAAAATTCATTCCGACAATTTACACAGGAATCCACGCAAAAACGGCAAAAACAGATAAAAAAAGATAATATTCATTCCCACCATTTACACTAATGACAAGTGGCATTCATTCCCACAATTTAGACTGATGAAAGTTGACATTGATTCCCACAATTTACATATTATTCCACGTAAAAGGAGCCAAAACTAATAGCATTCTTTCCCACAAATTACACTAATGAAAAGTAACATTGATTCCCACACATTACAGTAATGAAAAAAAATTCATTCCCACAATTTACACACGAATCCACGCAAAAGCGGCAAAAACAGATAAAAACATGACATTCATTCCCACAATTTGCAGTAATGAAAAATAACCTTCATCCCCACAATTTACACATGAATCCACTCAAAAACGGTAAAAACAGACAAAGAAGATAATATTCATTCCCACAATTTACACTGATGAAAAGTGACATTCATTCCCACAATTTACACTAATGAAAAGTGACATTGATTCCCACAATTTAAACTGTTGAGAAATTACATTGATTCCCACAATTTACACATTATTCCACGTAAAAAGAGCTAAAAAGTAAAAAGCATTCTTTCCCACAATTTACACTAATGAAAAGTAACCAGGATTCACATAAACTACAATAACGAAAAAAAATTCCTTCTCACAATTTACACACGAATCAACGTAAGAACATCTAAAACTAAACAATAATAGAGGATTCATTCCCACAATTTGCAGTAATGAAAAATAACCTTCATCCCGACATTTTACACATGAATCCACGCAAAAACGGTGAAAACAGATAAAAAAGATACTATTCATTCCCACAATTTACACTAATGAAAAGTGACATTCATTCCCACAATTTAGACTGATGAAAGTTGACATTGATTGCCACAACTTACACACGAATCAACATAAATACACCTAAAACTAATAAAAACTTAAAGTTCATTGCCACAATTTGCAGTAATGAAAAGAAACATTCATTCCCACAAGTTAGATTGTTGGGAAATGACATTGATTCCCACAATTTACACAATATTCCACGTAAAAAGTGCTAAAAAGTATATAACATTCTCTCCCACGATTTACACTAATGAAAAGTGAGATTCATTCCCACAATTTAGACTGATGAAAGTTGACATTGATTCCCACAACTTACATACGAATCAACATAAATACACCTAAAACTAATAAAAATATGACATTTATTCCCACAATTTGCACTGATGAAAAGAAACATTCATTCCCACAAATTACAGTAATGAAAAAAAATTCATTCCCACAATTTCCACACGAATCAACGCTAAAAACAGCTAAAGCTAATCAATAATAGAGCATTCATTCCCACAATTTACACTAATGACAAATGACATTCATTCCCACAATTTAGACTGATGAAAGTTGACATTGATTCCCACAATTTACATATTATTCCACGTAAAAGGAGCCAAAAATAATAGCATTCTTTCCCACAAATTACACTAATGAAAAGTAACATTGATTCCCACACATTACAGTAATGAAAAAAAATTCATTCCCACAATTTACACACGAATCCACGCAAAAACGGCAAAAACAGATAAAAACATGACATTCATTCCCACAATTTGCAGTAATGAAAAATAACCTTCATCCCCACAATTTACACATGAATACAAGCAAAAACGGTAAAAACAGATAAAAAAGACAATATTCATTCCCACAATTTACACTAATGAAAAGTGACATTCATTCCCACAATTTACAGTAATAAAAATAAGATTAATCCCACAATTTACACATGAATCCACGCAAAAACAGTAAAAAAAGATAAAGAAGATAATATTCATTCCCACAATTTACACTAATGAAAGGGGACATTCATTCCCAGAATTTAGACTGATGAAAATTGACATTGATTTCCACACATTACAGTAATGAAAAAAAATTCATTCCGATAATTTACACACGATTCCACGCAAAAACGGCAAAAACAGATAAAACAGATAATATTCATTCCCACCATTTACACTAATGACAAGTGACATTCATTCCCACAATTTAAACTGATGAAAGTTGACATTGATTCCCACAATTTACATATTATTCCACGTAAATGGAGCTAAAAAAATAGCATTCTTTCAGACAAATTACACTAATGAAAAGTAACATTGATTCCCACACATTACAGTAATGAAAAAATTCATTCCAACAATTTACACACGAATCCACGCAAAAACGGCAAAAACAAGTACAAAAAAGCATCTTTCACACAATTTTTACTAATGAAAAGTGACATTCATTCCCACAATTTAGACTGATGAAAGTTGACATTGATTCCCACACTTTACACATTATTCCACGTAAAAACAGCTAAAAAAAATATAGCATTCTTTGAAACAATTTACACTAATGAAAAGTAACCATGATTCACATAAATTACAGTAATGAAAAAAAATTCCTTCCCACAATTTACACACGAATCAACGTAAGAAAAGCTAAAACTAAACAATAATAGAGCATTCATTCCCACAATTTGCAGTAATGAAAAACAACCTTCATCCCCACAATTTACACGTGAATCCACGCAAAAACGGTAAAAACAGACAAGTAAGATAATATTCATTCCCACAATTTGCACTAATGAAAAGTAACATTGATTCCCACACATTACAGTAATGAAAAAGCATTAATTCCCATAATTAACACACGAATCCACGCAAAAACGGCAAAAAGAGATAAAAAAGATAATATTCATTCCCACAATTTACACTAATGAAAAGTGACATTCATTCTCACAATTTGCACTAATGAAAAGTAACATTGATTCCCACATATTACAGTAATGAAAAAGCATTAATTCCCATAATTTACACACGAATCCACGCAAAAACGGCAAAAAGAGATAAAAAAGATAATATTCATTCCCACAATTTACACTAATGAAAAGTGACATTCTTTCCCACAATTTACACTAATGAAAAGTAACCATCATTCACATAAATTACAGAAATGAAAAAAACTTCCTTTCCACAATTTACACACGGATCAACGTAAGAACAGCTAAAACTAAACAATAATAGAGCATTCATTCCCACAATTTAGACTGATGAAAGTTGACATTGATTCCCACAATTTCCATATTATTCCACGTAAAAGGTGCCAAAAATAATAGCATTCTTTCCCACAAATTACACTAATGAAAAGTAACATTGATTCCCACACATTACAGTAATGAAAAAAAATTCATTCCCACAATTTACACACGAATCTACGCGAAAACGGCAAAAACAGATAAAAACATGACATTCATTCCCACAATTTGCAGTAATGAAAAATAACCTTCATCCCCACAATTTACACATGAATCCACTCAAAAACGGTAAAAACAGACAAAGAAGATAATATTCATTCCCACAATTTACACTGATGAAAAGTGACATTCATTCCCACAATTTAGACTGATGAAAGTTGACATTGATTGCCACAACTTACACACGAATCAACATAAATACACCTAAAACTAATAAAAACTTAAAGTTCATTGCCACAATTTGCAATAATGAAAAGAAACATTCATTCCCACAAGTTAGATTGTTGAGAAATGACATTGATTCCCACAATTTACACAATCTTCCACGTAAAAAGTGCTAAAAAGTATATAACATTCTCTCCCACGATTTACACTAATGAAATGTGAGATTCATTCCCACAATTTAGACTGATGAAAGTTGACATTGATTCCCACAACTTACATACGAATCAACATAAATACACCTAAAACTAATAAAAATATGACATTTATTCCCACAATTTGCACTGATGAAAAGAAACATTCATTCCCACAAATTACAGTAATGAAAAAAAATTCATTCCCACAATTTCCACACGAATCAACGCTAAAAACAGCTAAAGCTAATCAATAATAGAGCATTCATTCCCACAATTTACACTAAGGAAAAGTGAGATTCATTCCCACAATTTAGACTGATGAAAGTTAACATTCATTCCCACAACTTACACACGAATCAACATAAAAACACCTAAAACTAATAAAAACTTAAAGTTCATTCCCACAATTTGCACTAATGAAAAGAAACATTCATTCCCACAAGTTAGATTGTTGAGAAATGACATTGATTCCCACAATTTACACAATATTCCACATAAAAAGTGCTAAAAAGTATATAACATTCTCTCCCACAATTTACACTAATGAAAAGTGAGATTCATTCCCACAATTTAGACTGATGAAAGTTGACATTGATTCCAACAACTTACATACGAATCAACATAAATACACCTAAAACTAATAAAAATATGACATTTATTCCCACAATTTGCACTAATGAAAAGAAACATTCATTCCCACAAATTACAGTAATGAAAAAAAATTCATTCCCACAATTTACACATTATTCCACGTAAAAGGAGCTAAAAAGTATATAGCATTCTTTCCCACAATTTACACTAATGAAAGTAACCATGATTCACATAAATTACAGTAATGAAAAAAAATCCCTTCCCACAATTTACACACGAATCAACGTAAGAACAGTTAAAACTAAACAATAATAGAGGATTCATTCCCACAATTTGCAGTTATGAAAAATAACCTTCATCCCCACAATTTACACATGAATCCACGCAAAAACGGTAAAAACAGATAAAAAAGATAATATTCATTCCCACAATTTACGCTAATGAAAAGTGACATTCATTCCCACAATTTATAGTAATAAAAATAAGATTAATCCCACAATTTACACATGAATCCACGCAAAAACGGTAAAAAAAGATAAAGAAGATAATATTCATTCCCACAATTTACACTAATGAAAAGTGACATTCATTTCCACAATTTAGACTGACGAAAGTTGACATTGATTCCCACAACTTACACATGAATCAACATAAATGCACCTAAAACTAATAAAATATGACATTTATTCCCACAATTTGCGCTAATGAAAAGAATCATTCATTCCCACAAATTACAGTAATGAAAAAAAATTCATTCCCACAATTTCCACACGAATCAACGCTAAAAACAGCTAAAGCTAATCAATTATAGAGCATTCATTCCCACAATTTGAAGTAATGAAAAGTGACATTCATTCCCAGAATTTAGACTGATGAAAATTGACATTGATTTCCACACATTACAGTAATGAAAAAAAACTCATTCCGACAATTTACACAGGAATCCACTCAAAAACGGCAAAAACAGATAAAAAAAGATAATATTCATTCCCACAATTTACACTAAGGAAAAGTGAGATTCATTCCCACAATTTAGACTGATGAAAGTTAACATTCATTCCCACAACTTACACACGAATCAACATAAAAACGCCTAAAACTAATAAAAACTTAAAGTTCATTCCCACAATTTGCACTAATGAAAAGAAACATTCAATCCCACAAGTTAGATTGTTGAGAAATGACATTGATTCCCACAATTTACACAATATTCCACATAAAAAGTGCTAAAAAGTATATAACATTCTCTCCCACAATTTACACTAATGAAAAGTGAGATTCATACCCACAATTTAGACTGATGAAAGTTGACATTGATTCCAACAACTTACATACGAATCAACATAAATACACCTAAAACTAATAAAAATATGACATTTATTCCCACAATTTGCACTAATGAAAAGAAACATTCATTCCCACAAATTACAGTAATGAAAAAAAATTCATTCCCACAATTTACACACGAATCCACGCAAAAACGGCAAAAACAGATAAAAATATGACTTTCATTCCCACATTTTGCAGTAATGAAAAATAACCGTCATCCCCACAATTTACACATGAATACAAGCAAAAACGGTAAAAACAGATAAAAAAGACAATATTCATTCCCACAATTTACACTAATGAAAAGTGACATTCATTCCCACAATTTACAGTAATAAAAATAAGATTAATCCCACAATTTACACATGAATCCACGCCAAAACGGTAAAAAAAGATAAAGAAGATAATATTCATTCCCACAATTTACACTAATGAAAAGTGACATTCATTCCCAGAATTTAGACTGATGAAAATTGACATTGATTTCCACACATTACAGTAATGAAAAAAAATTCATTCCGATAATTTACACACGATTCCACGCAAAAACGGCAAAAACAGATAAAAAAGATAATATTCATTCCCACCATTTACACTAATGACAAGTGACATTCATTCCCACAATTTAAACTGATGAAAGTTGACATTGATTCCCACAATTTACACATTATTCCACGTAAAAAGAGCTAAAAAGTAAAAGCATTCTTTCCCACAATTTACACTAATGAAAAGTAACCATGATTCACATAAACTACAGTAACGAAAAAAAATTCCTTCTCACAATTTACACACGAATCAACGTAAGAACATCTAAAACTAAACAATAATAGAGGATTCATTCCCACAATTTGCAGTAATGAAAAATAACCTTCATCCCCACATTTTACACATGAATCCACGCAAAAACGGTGAAAACAGATAAAAAAGATACTATTCATTCCCACAATTTACACTAATGAAAAGTGACATTCATTCCCACAATTTAGACTGATGAAAGTTGACATTGATTGCCACAACTTACACACGAATCAACATAAATACACCTAAAACTAATAAAAACTTAAAGTTCATTGCCACAATTTGCACTAATGAAAAAAACATTCATTCCCACAAGTTAGAATGTTGAGAAATGACATTGATTCCCACAATTTACACAATATTCCACGTAAAAAGTGCTAAAAAGTATATAACATTCTCTCCCACGATTTACACTAATGAAAAGTGAGATTCATTCCCACAATTTAGACTGATGAAAGTTGACATTGATTCCCACAACTTACATACGAATCAACATAAATACACCTAAAACTAATAAAAATATGACATTTATTCCCTGAATTTGCACTGATGAAAAGAAACATTCATTCCCACAAATTACAGTAATGAAAAAAAATTCATTCCCACAATTTCCACACGAATCAACGCTAAAAACAGCTAATGCTAATCAATAATAGAGCATTCATTCCCACAATTTACACTAAGGAAAAGTGAGATTCATTCCCACAATTTAGACTGATGAAAGTTAACATTCATTCCCACAACTTACACACGAATCAACATAAAAACACCTAAAACTAATAAAAACTTAAAGTTCATTCCCACAATTTGCACTAATGAAAAGAAACATTCAATCCCACAAGTTAGATTGTTGAGAAATGACATTGATTCCCACAATTTACACAATATTCCACATAAAAAGTGCTAAAAAGTATATAACATTCTCTCCCACAATTTACACTAATGAAAAGTGAGATTCATACCCACAATTTAGACTGATGAAAGTTGACATTGATTCCAACAACTTACATACGAATCAACATAAATACACCTAAAACTAATAAAAATATGACATTTATTCCCACAATTTGCACTAATGAAAAGAAACATTCATTCCCACAAATTACAGTAATGAAAAAAAATTCATTCCCACAATTTACACACGAATCCACGCAAAAACGGCAAAAACAGATAAAAATATGACTTTCATTCCCACAATTTGCAGTAATGAAAAATAACCGTCATCCCCACAATTTACACATGAATACAAGCAAAAACGGTAAAAACAGATAAAAAAGACAATATTCATTCCCACAATTTACACTAATGAAAAGTGACATTCATTCCCACAATTTACAGTAATAAAAATAAGATTAATCCCACAATTTACACATGAATCCACGCCAAAACGGTAAAAAAAGATAAAGAAGATAATATTCATTCCCACAATTTACACTAATGAAAAGTGACATTCATTCCCAGAATTTAGACTGATGAAAATTGACATTGATTTCCACACATTACAGTAATGAAAAAAAATTCATTCCGATAATTTACACACGATTCCACGCAAAAACGGCAAAAACAGATAAAAAAGATAATATTCATTCCCACCATTTACACTAATGACAAGTGACATTCATTCCCACAATTTACACTGATGAAAGTTGACATTGATTCCCACAATTTACATATTATTCCACGTAAATGGAGCTAAAAAAATAGCATTCTTTCAGAAAAATTACACTAATGAAAAGTAACATTGATTCCCACACATTACAGTAATGAAAAAATTCATTCCAACAATTTACACACGAATCCACGCAAAAACGGCAAAAACAAGTACAAAAAAGCATCTTTCACACAATTTTTACTAATGAAAAGTGACATTCATTCCCACAATTTAGACTGATGAAAGTTGACATTGATTCCCACACTTTACACATTATTCCACGTAAAAACAGCTAAAAA
The DNA here is from genome assembly GCA_013076295.1 of Sanderia malayensis. Taxonomy (NCBI): domain Eukaryota; kingdom Metazoa; phylum Cnidaria; class Scyphozoa; order Semaeostomeae; family Pelagiidae; genus Sanderia; species Sanderia malayensis. The sequence goes on from RQOL01000838.1 coordinate 121,197, forward strand.
AAATATAGCATTCTTTCAAACAATTTACACTAATGAAAAGTAACCATGATTCACATAAATTACAGTAATGAAAAAAAATTCCTTCCCACAATTTACACACGAATCAACGTAAGAAAAGCTAAAACTAAACAATAATAGAGCATTCATTCCCACAATTTGCAGTAATGAAAAACAACCTTCATCCCCACAATTTACACGTGAATCCACGCAAAAACGGTAAAAACAGACAAGTAAGATAATATTCATTCCCACAATTTGCACTAATGAAAAGTAACATTGATTCCCACACATTACAGTAATGAAAAAACATTAATTCCCATAATTTACACACGAATCCACGCAAAAACGGCAAAAAGAGATAAAAAAGATAATATTCATTCCCACAATTTACACTAATGAAAAGTGACATTCATTCTCACAATTTGCACTAATGAAAAGTAACATTGATTCCCACATATTACAGTAATGAAAAAGCATTAATTCCCATAATTTACACACGAATCCACGCAAAAACGGCAAAAAGAGATAAAAAAGATAATATTCATTCCCACAATTTACACTAATGAAAAGTGACATTCTTTCCCACAATTTACACTAATGAAAAGTAACCATCATTCACATAAATTACAGAAATGAAAAAAACTTCCTTTCCACAATTTACACACGGATCAACGTAAGAACAGCTAAAACTAAACAATAATAGAGCATTCATTCCCACAATTTAGACTGATGAAAGTTGACATTGATTCCCACAATTTACATATTATTCCACGTAAAAGGTGCCAAAAATAATAGCATTCTTTCCCACAAATTACACTAATGAAAAGTAACATTGATTCCCACACATTACAGTAATGAAAAAAAATTCATTCCCACAATTTACACACGAATCTACGCAAAAACGGCAAAAACAGATAAAAACATGACATTCATTCCCACAATTTGCAGTAATGAAAAATAACCTTCATCCCCACAATTTACACATGAATCCACTCAAAAACGGTAAAAACAGACAAAGAAGATAATATTCATTCCCACAATTTACACTGATGAAAAGTGACATTCATTCCCACAATTTACACTAATGAAAAGTGACATTGATTCCCACAATTTAAACTGTTGAGAAATTACAGTGATTCCCACAATTTACACATTATTCCACGTAAAAAGAGCTAAAAAGTAAAAAGCATTCTTTCCCACAATTTACACTAATGAAAAGTAACCATGATTCACATAAACTACAGTAACGAAAAAAAATTCCTTCTCACAATTTACACACGAATCAACGTAAGAACATCTAAAACTAAACAATAATAGAGGATTCATTCCCACAATTTGCAGTAATGAAAAATAACCTTCATCTCCACATTTTACACATGAATCCACGCAAAAACGGTGAAAACAGATAAAAAAGATACTATTCATTCCCACAATTTACACTAATGAAAAGTGACATTCATTCCCACAATTTAGACTGATGAAAGTTGACATTGATTGCCACAACTTACACACGAATCAACATAAAAACACCTAAAACTAATAAAAACTTAAAGTTCATTCCCACAATTTGCACTAATGAAAAGAAACATTCAATCCCACAAGTTAGATTGTTGAGAAATGACATTGATTCCCACAATTTACACAATATTCCACGTAAAAAGTGCTAAAAAGTATATAACATTCTCTCCCACGATTTACACTAATGAAAAGTGAGATTCATTCCCACAATTTAGACTGATGAAAGTTGACATTGATTGCCACAACTTACACACGAATCAACATAAATACACCTAAAACTAATAAAAACTTAAAGTTCATTGCCACAATTTGCACTAATGAAAAGAAACATTCATTCCCACAAGTTAGATTGTTGAGAAATGACATTGATTCCCACAATTTACACAATATTCCACGTAAAAAGTGCTAAAAAGTATATAACATTCTCTCCCACGATTTACACTAATGAAAAGTGAGATTCATTCCCACAATTTAGACTGATGAAAGTTGACATTGATTCCCACAACTTACATACGAATCAACATAAATACACCTAAAACTAATAAAAATATGACATTTATTCCCACAATTTGCACTGATGAAAAGAAACATTCATTCCCATAAATTACAGTAATGAAAAAAAATTCATTCCCACAATTTCCACACGAATCAACGCTAAAAACATCTAAAGCTAATCAATAATAGAGCATTCATTCCCACAATTTACACTAAGGAAAAGTGAGATTCATTCCCACAATTTAGACTGATGAAAGTTAACATTCATTCCCACAACTTACACACGAATCAACATAAAAACACCTAAAACTAATAAAAACTTAAAGTTCATTCCCACAATTTGCACTAATGAAAAGAAACATTCATTCCCACAAGTTAGATTGTTGAGAAATGACATTGATTCCCACAATTTACACAATATTCCACATAAAAAGTGCTAAAAAGTATATAACATTCTCTCCCACAATTTACACTAATGAAAAGTGAGATTCATTCCCACAATTTAGACTGATGAAAGTTAACATTGATTCCAACAACTTACATACGAATCAACATAAATACACCTAAAACTAATAAAAATATGACATTTATTCCCACAATTTGCACTAATGAAAAGAAACATTCATTCCCACAAATTACAGTAATGAAAAAAAATTCATTCCCACAATTTACACATTATTCCACGTAAAAGGAGCTAAAAAGTATATAGCATTCTTTCCCACAATTTACACTAATGAAAGTAACCATGATTCACATAAATTACAGTAATGAAAAAAAATCCCTTCCCACAATTTACACACGAATCAACGTAAGAACAGTTAAAACTAAACAATAATAGAGGATTCATTCCCACAATTTGCAGTTATGAAAAATAACCTTCATCCCCACAATTTACACATGAATCCACGCAAAAACGGTAAAAACAGATAAAAAAGATAATATTCATTCCCACAATTTACACTAATGAAAAGTGACATTCATTCCCACAATTTATAGTAATAAAAATAAGATTAATCCCACAATTTACACATGAATCCACGCAAAAACGGTAAAAAAAGATAAAGAAGATAATATTCATTCCCACAATTTACACTAATGAAAAGTGACATTCATTCCCACAATTTAGACTGACGAAAGTTGACATTGATTCCCACAACTTACACATGAATCAACATAAATACACCTAAAACTAATAAAATATGACATTTATTCCCACAATTTGCACTAATGAAAAGAAACATTCATTCCCACAAATTACAGTAATGAAAAAAAATTCATTCCCACAATTTCCACACGAATCAACGCTAAAAACAGCTAAAGCTAATCAATTATAGAGCATTCATTCCCACAATTTGAAGTAATGAAAAGTGACATTCATTCCCAGAATTTAGACTGATGAAAATTGACATTGATTTATACACATTACAGTAATGAAAAAAAATTCATTCCGACAATTTACACAGGAATCCACGCAAAAACGGCAAAAACAGATAAAAAAAGATAATATTCATTCCCACCATTTACACTAATGAAAAGTGAGATTCATTCCCACAATTTACACTGATGAAAGTTGACATTGATTCCAACAACTTACATACGAATCAACATAAATACACCTAAAACTAATAAAAATATGACATTTATTCCCACAATTTGCACTAATGAAAAGAAACATTCATTCCCACAAATTACAGTAATGAAAAAAAATTCATTCCCACAATTTACACACGAATCCACGCAAAAACGGCAAAAACAGATAAAAATATGACTTTCATTCCCACAATTTGCAGTAATGAAAAATAACCGTCATCCCCACAATTTACATATGAATACAAGCAAAAACGGTAAAAACAGATAAAAAAGACAATATTCATTCCCACAATTTACACTAATGAAAAGTTACATTCATTCCCACAATTTACAGTAATAAAAATAAGATTAATCCCACAATTTACACATGAATCCACGCAAAAACGGTAAAAAAAGATAAAGAAGATAATATTCATTCCCACAATTTACACTAATGAAAAGTAACATTCATTCCCAGAATTTAGACTGATGAAAATTGACATTGATTTCCACACATTACAGTAATGAAAAAAAATTCATTCCGATAATTTACACACGATTCCACGCAAAAACGGCAAAAACAGATTAAAAAGATAATATTCATTCCCACCATTTACACTAATGACAAGTGACATTCATTCCCACAATTTAAACTGATGAAAGTTGACATTGATTCCCACAATTTACATATTATTCCACGTAAATGGAGCTAAAAAAATAGCATTCTTTCCCACAAATTACACTAATGAAAAGTAACATTGATTCCCACACATTACAGTAATGAAAAAATTCATTCCAACAATTTACCCACGAATCCACGAGAAAACGGCAAAAACAAGTAAAAAAAAGCATCTTTCACACAATTTTTACTAATGAAAAGTGACATTCATTCCCGCAATTTAGACTGATGAAAGTTGACATTGATTCCAACAACTTACATACGAATCAACATAAATACACCTAAAACTAATAAAAATATGACATTTATTCCCACAATTTGCACTAATGAAAAGAAACATTCATTCCCACAAATTACAGTAATGAAAAAAAATTCATTCCCACAATTTACACACGAATCCACGCAAAAACGGCAAAAACAGATAAAAATATGACTTTCATTCCCACAATTTGCAGTAATGAAAAATAACCTTCATCCCCACAATTTACACATGAATACAAGCAAAAACGGTAAAAACAGATAAAAAAGACAATATTCATTCCCACAATTTACACTAATGAAAAGTGACATTCATTCCCACAATTTACAGTAATAAAAATAAGATTAATCCCACAATTTACACATGAATCCACGCAAAAACGGTAAAAAAAGATAAAGAAGATAATATTCATTCCCACAATTTACACTAATGAAAAGTGACATTCATTCCCAGAATTTAGACTGATGAAAATTGACATTGATTTCCACACATTACAGTAATGAAAAAAAATTCATTCCGATAATTTACACACGATTCCACGCAAAAACGGCAAAAACAGATAAAAAAGATAATATTCATTCCCACCATTTACACTAATGACAAGTGACATTCATTCCCACAATTTACACTGATGAAAGTTGACATTGATTCCCACAATTTACATATTATTCCATGTAAATGGAGCTAAAAAAATTGCATTCTTTCCCACAAATTACACTAATGAAAAGTAACATTGATTCCCACACATTACAGTAATGAAAAAATTCATTCCAACAATTTACACACGAATCCACGCAAAAACGGCAAAAACAAGTGAAAAAAAACATCTTTCACACAATTTTTACTAATGAAAAGTGACATTCATTCCCACAATTTGGACTGATGAAAGTTGACATTGATTCCCACACTTTACACATTATTCCACGTAAAAACAGCTAAAAAAAATATAGCATTCTTTCAAACAATTTACACTAATGAAAAGTAACCATGATTCACATAAATTACAGCAATGAAAAAAAATTCCTTCCCACAATTTACACACGAATCAACGTAAGAAAAGCTAAAACTAAACAATAATAGAGCATTCATTCCCACAATTTGCAGTAATGAAAAACAACCTTCATCCCCACAATTTACACGTGAATCCACGCAAAAACGGTAAAAACAGACAAATAAGATAATATTCATTCCCACAATTTGCATTAATGAGAAGTAACATTGATTCCCACACATTGCAGTAATGAAAAAGCATTAATTCCCATAATTTACACACGAATCCACGCAAAAACGGTCAAAAAGAGATAAAAAAGATAATAATCATTCCCACAATTTACACTAATGAAAAGTGACATTCATTCCCACAATTTGCACTAATGAAAAGTAACATTGATTCCCACACATTACAGTAATGAAAAAGCATTAATTCCCATAATTTACACACGAATCCACGCAAAAACGGCAAAAAGAGATAAAAAAGATAATATTCATTCCCACAATTTACTCTAATGAAAAGTGACATTCTTTCCCACAATTTACACTAATGAAAAGTAACCATCATTCACATAAATTACAGAAATGAAAAAAACTTCCTTTCCACAATTTACACACGGATCAACGTAAGAACAGCTAAAACTAAACAATAATAGAGCATTCATTCCCACAATTTAGACTGATGAAAGTTGACATTGATTCCCACAATTTACATATTATTCCACGCAAAAGGAGCCAAAAATAATAGCATTCTTTCCCACAAATTACACTAACGAAAAGTAACATTGATTCCCACACATTACAGTAATGAAAAAAAATTCATTCCCACAATTTACACACGAATCCACGCAAAAACGGCAAAAACAGATAAAAATATGACATTCATTCCCACAATTTGCAGTAATGAAAAATAACCTTCATCCCCACAATTTACACATGAATCCACTCAAAAACGGTAAAAACAGACAAAGAAGATAATATTCATTCCCACAATTTACACTGATGAAAAGTGACATTTATTCCCACAATTTACACTAATGAAAAGTGAGATTCATTCCCACAATTTAGACTGATGAAAGTTAACATTCATTCCCACAACTTACACACGAATCAACATAAAAACACCTAAAACTAATAACAACTTAAAGTTCATTCCCACAATTTGCACTAATGAAAAGAAACATTCATTCCCACAAGTTAGATTGTTGAGAAATGACATTGATTCCCACAATTTACACAATATTCCACATAAAAAGTGCTAAAAAGTATATAACATTCTCTCCCACAATTTACACTAATGAAAAGTGAGATTCATTCCCACAATTTAGACTGATGAAAGTTTACATTGATTCCAACAACTTACATACGAATCAACATAAATACACCTAAAACTAATAAAAATATGACATTTATTCCCACAATTTGCACTAATGAAAAGAAACATTCATTCCCACAAATTACAGTAATGAAAAAAAATTCATTCCCACAATTTACACACGAATCCACGCAAAAACGGCAAAAACAGATGAAAATATGACTTTCATTCCCACAATTTGCAGTAATGAAAAATAACCTTCATCCCCACAATTTACACATGAATACAAGCAAAAACGGTAAAAACAGATAAAAAAGACAATATTCATTCCCACAATTTACACTAATGAAAAGTGACATTCATTCCCAGAATTTAGACTGATGAAAATTGACATTGATTTCCACACATTACAGTAATGAAAAAAAATTCATTCCCACAATTTACACACGAATCCACGAAAAAACGGCAAAAACAGATAAAAAAGATAATATTCATTCCCACCATTTACACTAATGACAAGTGACATTCATTCCCACAACTTACACTGTTGAGAAATGACATTGATTCCCACAATTTAAACATTATTCCACGTAAAAGGAGCTAAAAAGTATATAGCATTCTTTCCCACAATTTACACTAATGAAAGTAACCATGATTCACATAAATTACAGTAATGAAAAAAAATCCCTTCCCACAATTTACACACGAATCAACGTAAGAACAGTTAAAACTAAACAATAATAGAGGATTCATTCCCACAATTTGCAGTTATGAAAAATAACCTTCATCCCCACAATTTACACATGAATCCACGCAAAAACGGTAAACACAGATAAAAAAGATAATATTCATTCCCACAATTTACACTAATGAAAAGTGACATTCATTCCCACAATTTATAGTAATAAAAATAAGATTAATCCCACAATTTACACATGAATGCACGCAAAAACGGTAAAAAAAGATAAAGAAGATAATATTCATTCCCACAATTTACACTAATGAAAAGTGACATTCATTCCCACAATTTAGACTGACGAAAGTTGACATTGATTCCCACAACTTACACATGAATCGACATAAATACACCTAAAACTAATAAAATATGACATTTATTCCCACAATTTGCACTAATGAAAAGAAACATTCATTCCCACAAATTACAGTAATGAAAAAAAATTCATTCCGGCAATTTACACAGGAATCCACGCAAAAACGGCAAAAACAGATAAAAAAAGATAATATTCATTCCCACCATTTACACTAATGACAAGTGACATTCATTCCCACAATTTAGACTGATGAAAGTTGACATTGATTCCCACAATTTACATATTATTCCACGTAAAAGGAGCCAAAAATAATAGCATTCTTTCCCACAAATTACACTAATGAAAAGTAACCATGATTAACATAAACTACAGTAACGAAAAAAAATTCCTTCTCACAATTTACACACGAATCAACGTAAGAACATCTAAAACTAAACAATAATAGAGGATTCATTCCCACAATTTGCAGTAATGAAAAATAACCTTCATCCCCACATTTTACACATGAATCCACGCAAAAACGGTGAAAACAGATAAAAAAGATACTATTCATTCCCACAATTTACACTAATGAAAAGTGACATTCATTCCCACAATTTAGACTGATGAAAGTTGACATTGATTGCCACAACTTACACACGAATCAACATAAATACACCTAAAACTAATAAAAACTTAAAGTTCATTCCCACAATTTGCACTAATGAAAAGAAACATTCATTCCCACAAGTTAGAATGTTGAGAAATGGCATTGATTCCCACAATTTACACAATATTCCACGTAAAAAGTGCTAAAAAGTATATAACATTCTCTCCCACGATTTACACTAATGAAAAGTAAGATTCATTCCCACAATTTAGACTGATGAAAGTTGACATTGATTCCAACAACTTACATACGAATCAACATAAATACACCTAAAACTAATAAAAATATGACATTTATTCCCACAATTTGCACTAATGAAAAGAAACATTCATTCCCACAAATTACAGTAATGAAAAAAAATTCATTCCCACAATTTACACACGAATCCACGCAAAAACGGCAAAAACAGATAAAAATATGACTTTCATTCCCACAATTTGCAGTAATGAAAAATAACCGTCATCCCCACAATTTACACATGAATACAAGCAAAAACGGTAAAAACAGATAAAAAAGACAATATTCATTCCCACAATTTACACTAATGAAAAGTGACATTCATTCCCACAATTTACAGTAATAAAAATAAGATTAATCCCACAATTTACTCATGAATCCACGCAAAAACGGTAAAAAAAGATAAAGAAGACAATATCCATTCCCACAATTTACACTAATGAAAAGTGACATTCATTCCCAGAATTTAGACTGATGAAAATTGACATTGATTTCCACACATTACAGTAATGAAAAAAAATTCATTCCGATAATTTACACACGATTCCACGCAAAAACGGCAAAAACAGCTAAAAAAGATAATATTCATTCCCACCATTTACGCTAATGACAAGTGACATTCATTCTCACAATTTAAACTGATTAAAGTTGACATTGATTCCCACAATTTACATATTATTCCACGTAAATGGAGCTAAAAAAATAGCATTCTTTCCCACAAATTACACTAATGAAAAGTAACATTGATTCCCACACATTACAGTAATGAAAAAATTCATTCCAACAATTTACACACGAATGCACGCGAAAACGGCAAAAACAAGTAAAAAAAAGCATCTTTCACACAATTTTTACTAATGAAAAGTGACATTCATTCCCACAATTTAGACTGATGAAAGTTGACATTGATTCCCACACTTTACACATTATTCCACGTAAAAACAGCTAAAAAAAATATTTCATTCTTTCAAACAATTTACACTAATGAAAAGTAACCATGATTCACATAAATTACAGTATCGAAAAAAAATTCCTTCCCACAATTTACACACGAATCAACGTAAGAAAAGCTAAAACTAAACAATAAAAGAGCATTCATTCCCACAATTTGCAGTAATGAAAAACAACCTTCATCCCCACAATTTACACGTGAATCCACGCAAAAACGGTAAAAACAGACAAATAAGATAATATTCATTCCCACAATTTGCACTAATAGACAGGTCGGTGAGTAGCAAAATCTAAGCAAGTGGGTAACCTTTGTTTTGACACCGGATTACGATAGTTCATGGTATTACGAACATTTTGAGCGGTCGTGCCATTTCGAAATATGGGGGTAAGTCACGTGACTGATGATGTCATTCTGGTGGGGCAGTTAATCTAAAAATTGCCATATCTCGCATAATGCTTGACCGATTTTGTTGAAAATAGTTGCAAAAGCCGTGAAATAAATTGCGCTTTAAGTTGATATATGGCTTAATATATTTTGTGTTAATTTAAATTTTCAAAATTTCGGGACATTTTTGATGACGTCACAAATGAATCGTGCAGAATGTTAAATCAAACATGATTTCACTAAAGTTCTCTTAATTTTAAATGTCTACATACCTAAAAAGGTGTCCAATCACTGCCACTGTTGTCAGAATCACTAGAATCACTAAGAATATCGGATAGATGCTCCCATTCCTCAACATCTTCGGATGCTTCACATGATGAATTTTCAATCGACTTCGCATGTGACGTAGCTGCATCCTTTACTAATCTTTCCCACCTTTTCTGGCAGGGTAGTGAGCTTGACTTTAAAAATTTCTTTTTCTTCGTCGAGGATGCAGACGAATCTTCACTTACTTCTTCATTACTCGCTTTGCTCCTTTTTGGCTTGCGCGTTGTACATTTTGTCGTTAAAGAAGGTTCGAGCTGCTCTCCAACAAACCAAATAGGGCTAACTAACGATTCCTCTATTATTTTCCATCCATTCGATGTAAGTGGTGGAGTTTCTATATTTGGAGAAAGGCATTGAAGCCAAACAAAGCACTGATAGT
>RQOL01000839.1:0-57357 GCA_013076295.1 Sanderia malayensis
GATCGGCTAACAAGCTCTATCCATTAGAACTGATTGTTGGAAAACCACACAAGGAACCTAACGTGTCTGAAGGACATGCAGAACATTCTACGGTCACAACACGTCCAAAACGGACCGCAGCTGCCGCTGCTCGAGACAAAATTTTCGCCCAGCTAATAGATCAGTCACATGATTAGCTTTTTGGCCGGGCCCCAGTATGTCAAGTAGAACACGCATGATTGACAGTAATTCATATGATTGACATTAGTTCGATTAGTTACCAAACCTCAATTATATTGTATCGCTCTCATCATAATGTCTCACACTTTTATTATTACGTTCATTCTAACATTACGCTTTTGTATTCACGTTTCATTAGTATTCGATATATCAGTTTTGTACATATTTATCCGATGTGTTTGTCTTCGTTCCGTTCTCCAGATGATGTTTGGACCACACAAATGATGGGGGCCGAGGGAATCCCTGTTCTTTCATTTCAATGACCTTCAAAATATTGGGGTCTTGGTGTTGAGCTTTGTACAGATCTGTGTCTGGGATAAGACCAACAAAGCAGTTGACAGGGGTGTTCGTGGAATGGTTGGGTGGTTCAGAGAGAGAAGGGGGACATCTATGATTTAAGCGAGAGAGAGCGTCTGCATTTTGGTGTGAGGCCCCGGGACGGTGTGAAACAACAAAATCAAATTCTTGGAGGGTCATAATCCATCTAGCGATTCTACCTTTAGCTTGGAGAGAATGTAGCCACTTCAAAGCTCTATTATCAGTAATGAGTTGAAACTGACGGCCCAAAAGATATACACGAAAATGTTCAGTTGCAAACACAACAGCCAATGCTTCTTTCTCCATTGCTGTGTAATTCTGTTCTCGGCTTGTGAGAGTTCGACTGGCATATGATATGACCCTTTCATGGCCTGAGTCATCAAGCTGGGTTAAGACAGCACCAAGCCCAACATCTGATGCGTCAGTTAAAACAGATTTCAAACGATCACAATGCTGGTTGATATCTTTGGAAAAAACAATTACATCATCGAAATAGCACAAGCAAGTTTTGTAGGCGAGACCAGACAGGACAACACTTATGGCCCATGAAAAGGTAGCCGGGATAGTGGATAGACCATATGGCATGCGTAAAAATTCATATAAACCAATAGGTGTCATGAAAGCTGTTTTCTCCCTATCTTCTGGGTCTACACTGATTTGCCAATATCCACTGCGAAGGTCTAAGGTACTAAAGATGTTATACCCATTTAAGGCCTCCAGTAAGTCATCAATTCGAGGCAAGGGAATGGCGTCATGCTTTGTTACTAAATTTAATTTCCGATAATCAATACAAAATCGATGACACCCATCCTTTTTCTTGACAAGGACAATAGGAGAAGACCAGGCGCTTGTGCTAGGCTTGATAACACCTTGGGTAAGCATATCATGAACTTGCTTGTCAACCTCACCTCTGTAGTGATAGGGCAGGCGTCGAGGGTGTTGGCGGATTGGAGGGGAATCACCTGTGTTTATCTTATGAGAAGTCACGGTAGTGTGGCCTAAGCCATTGTTAAGCACATCTGGATATTCAAGCAAAGTCTGGAACAACTGATTACGATCATGGCTAGATAAGCTAGAGCTAACAGCTGTCTCTAATTCTTGCAATGTGCAAGGGTCCATGCTTGGCTGGCAAACAACACTAGCACAAATATTATCAATAGATGATGTCAGTCTAGCTGGGAGAGATTCAACAACTGGAAGAAATTTGGCAACCTTCTGAGTAGAATGTAATTCGACTGGAGACTCCGAGGAGTTCAAAACGCGTACAAAGACCTTACTATGGCTGGATTGATTCAAGGTTGATGCAATGATAAGGGGAGAATCATCTAAACTACACACCATACCTAACTGTTCAAAATACCCTCGAGGTACCTTAGCTTGTAAAATACACTCACTACGACCAGGGATGGAAAAACTATCAACAAGAGTGAGGGTGACTGGCCCTTTGCTGGACGACTGGGCAAAGCCAGAAGGTGGACACACCTGAGGAGAACTGGGCAGGATCGAACAATATGAGGAAGTTGAACCAGAAGGTGGGGCCCAAGGTATTAAGGGAGTGCTGCCATGTAGCCCAGTTAAGAAATAGGAATCCCCGGAATAAGCCAAGTGTAATTGAAAGGCAACAATAAAATCCCATCCCAGAATGCATTGGAAGGGTTGTAGCAAATTATTACATACAAGAAATTTAAACTTAAATGCAAAATCACAACCAGGGAATGAGAACTGGAAGACCGCTGCACCAGCAGGTTGCAACGGTTGTCCAGTAATAGATAAACAAGTGTTGGAACTACTTCCAAGTAACGGTGGGACAATGTTTTGCTGTGTACAGCTCTGAAAAATGCGTTGGAAAGCACCAAAACTCAAAATAGATTGCATTGACCCTGTGTCAACAATAGCTGATAACTGTACACCAGTAAAATTACAAGAAACAAGGGGTTGGCAAGGAACTAGGGCACGTGGAGCAACAGAAGTAGTTCTTCTATTCGGCTTCAACGTTGCTCATCACTCCAACGATGCTCATCACTCCAACCTAATAGTGAGGCATCCCCTGAAAGTTTAAAGGAAACTTACGATCTGGTTGTTGACGTAGATCAGATCTTGGCTGAGAGGAATCAAAGTTATTTGCACAGTTCTGTGGATGATGGCCCCAGCCATTGCAAAGGGTACATTTCTGCGCTCTCTGACGTTTGTCGCAATTTCGGACGATATGACCAAGTTCACCACAGAAGAAACAGCGAACAGAAGAACCAGGACGACGAGGAGGCATGACAGAAGATGGTTGACGAGCAGCTGATGACGAAATTGCAGCGATCAAATTAGCTTGTCCTTCAGTGAGCTTGCTCAGTAGGCCAGTAACGTTATCCAGCTGTAATTGTTGTTGTTGTTGCTGTTGTGATGGTTGTTGCTGGTACAGAGGCTTAGCCTCCATGGCCAAAGGGCCGGTGACAACAGCGGCACATGAAGTGACAGGGCTGGTGGGCAACCGTTGGAGTGAACGAAACCGCTGAGCGAATGACGTCATTGTGGCCAAGGTTGGCGTAGGATCAGATTCCAACAACTTCAATTGTAGTTCTTCTGGCAAGCCTTTAAAGAACTGCCGGCGTAGTAAGGCATCAAAAACCGGTGCAGATAAATCCGGCTCAGCGTTTCGAAGTGATTCTTTCAAACGCCAAAGGAAGAGTGTGGGATCTTCTGCGGGGCGAAGGCGATAATCTTCAAACTCACGATAATACCGCTCACGGTCAGTTGGAGGGCAAAAACACTTGTGCAGACTGGTGACCAAGCTGTCCAGAGATGTTTTATCTCCATCTGAGAGGGTTTCATAGTATGTGGCGGCCGGACCATCGAGAAAAGCTGGAAGCTTTAGGAGTTGCGCTTCGGTATTCCATTTGTTAGCGCCAGCACATCACTGAAACTGACGAATCCAAACACCAAAGTCCCCAGAAGTAAAAGGAGTTGGTCAAATGCTTGAAGCCATACCTGTGTTCCTGTCACCAATTTGTAGCGTGGCTGGGTAAAGTAGGTACAGCTCAAGAGAACACAGGATATTGCTTGCTCGAGATCAATCATTCAACTAAAATATTATTATAAATTCACCTATGTTAAAACAATCATAATATGACACATCAATCAATAGTGACAGCAACAACGGATATAACATAGACAAACGGCACGGTCACAAGAACATCACAGGAAAACAATATAACTAACACGAACATGATTCTATTTCTAATATATTAAAGTGCCCCTACGGCTTTTTTTTTTATTAGCTAAAAGTATAGAATCGAATGCGCTGGTTCTGATACCGTTTATATTTTTTTGATCTGATGAGTAGTTGTTGAGTTAGGAGAGATTGCGTTCACACTTTCGTGTCTCACTTTTAGGACTGGGTCGATCCCACTATGACATCATAGTGGGAACCCTGTAGTCAGTGGCGGCGGGCGTAGGTCTACATTCAGTATAATAGATAATGTTGCTTGCGCGTTGTGTCTTGTCTCTTTATGCGTATTGTGGGTATTTGTGCAATTTTGGTGATCAGAATTGAATAGAAAGTTTACATAAATTAAACATTCTTAGTCGGATGATAGTTCATGACAGTAGGGATTGCAGTGCCGAGGAATGCAAAGATGGCGAGGGGAGTGAGCGAGAAAAGAAATGTTGAAAGATAACTTTCTGGGCAATTAACTGGATCTGAACTATCGTGTTTCTGTTGTGTATCTGATGAAATAAAAATCAAAATTCTATACGTAATATGATTTAGGCCATGGTCATATCCATCCGTGTCGGTCAACCGTTGTGGTTGAAGAAACTTGAAAAGATTCGATTTTCATTAGATACAGCAAGTGTAGAAAATGTGCAACACAATTCCTTATTACTACACATGAATTTCGTTACTGCACCGAAATTGATGGTTGCATGTTGGCATTTTCTAACTGCGAAGTTTAGAATTTCGTCCGTCGTTGGGAATTGATGAAATCTATCCATTTCCTTCTCGTTACAGCTTCAGGGTGATCGTCCTGATAAAGCTGAATCCTGTGAAGCTCTACAAATCTTGATTTATCCAGTGTATTTAAACACATCGATATGGCATATTTTCCCAGTCAGTTTCTCATATAAATCTAACAATTTTCAGGTCTTGTCAAATATCTGTGATCATGTTTTTGATCCTATTGAATTCCTGTACTGTTTTAACATTGCACGGTCTACGCCCGCCGCCACTGAGCACAACGAGCAGCCACTACTACATGGGAATTTTGTAATTCCTCCCCACAGCTGCAAACTCATCACAAGCCTTTCAAATTTCAATGCCATAATGCGCCGTCCTGTTTCTAATCATCACAGTCAAAAAATCAAATATCGAGTCCATAGTATGAGAGAAAATCGACGTCAGATTTGTTGCTTCAGTACGGAAAGAAACGGGGCTCCCACTATGATGTCATAGTGGGATCGACCCAGTCCTAAAAATGAGACAAGGAAAATGGCGAAAATGACGAAACATCGACACTTCCACACGTTATAATTCGTGAGCTACGCGTCTGATTTAAAAATTATTTTCAGATCTGAAGTCAGCGTACCGAGTTTTATTGAATTCACAAATAAAAAAAAGCCGTAGGGGCACTTTAACACAGACATGATACAATTTATACTGACGCAATCATAACATTACAAAAGCAAAGTCGATATTACAACTTGATGGCAATGTTTTCATTACTATTTCTATTTTATCTACTTTTATTTCTTTCTGCTCTGTTACACAAAAAAATCAGTGATATGCTTTTGTTCCTTTTTGTTTCTCATTGCTACGTTATATACTCTCGAGAGGGACGTGATCTTCTTCGCATTTCGTTCCCTATTTTCGCACAAAAAAGACTCGATGTTAGAAGTCCATCCATAGCTTGAAAAACTTCACCCTTAAGCTTGAAAAACGTCACCCTTCGCGATACGTTTTCTCAAAAATTCGTTATATCGAGGGTATTTGTGGTCAGGGGATCGGAGGTTTGGTTCGTAATAACAAAAGTTCGTTATATCCAGGGTTCGTTATACAGGGATTATTTACAGTAGGATTTACTTCCCAGAATCCAAGGGACCGGAACTTTAGTTCGTAATAGCGGGAAGTTCGTTATAAGCGGGGTTCGTTATAGCGGGATTCCACTGTAGCTACTTGATCATCTTCAGACACAGGGGTTCCCACTGAGTCCAACTGCTCTGCCAAACTTCTGAGCTTGTTTATATGATCAATCATTCGTTCACTTTCGCACATCGTGGCTGTAAGATGTCTTTTTCGAAGGAATAACTTGTTTGCAAGCGATTTTGTTTCACAGTGTCCTTCTGGCCTTTCCCATGCTTCCTTTGCCGTTCCAGCTGAACGCACCAATAATAACTGACTTTCGCATAACGATAAACAAATGGTCGCAAGGGCTTTTCTTGCACACTTATGGAATCTACCTTGTTCAGCTACTGTAACACCTTGTCCAGAAGGCTCCACTTCTTATCCGGTTACAATATTCCATAAGTCTTTGTCTTCTAATACCATCTCCATCTTGAACTTCCAAAGATGAAAGTTTTGGCCATCGAATTTCTCAATGCGTGAAATTCTATCGTCAGTCCTCGAAGCCATAGCTTAACACATACAAAATCCAAACTTTAATCGTCGATACATTTACTTAAGGCCCCGTTCACACGAGAGAAAAAGATACGGACCCAAAAGGGAACGATTGTATAGCGTTTACACGGGAACGGACCCAAATGGATCCGCTTTTCTAGCGTACCAAAAAAGATACGATCCCGTTCCCAAAAAGGAACGGATCCATGCGTACCCGTGTAAATGAAACACCCATCGTAACCTTTTTTGGAACGGATCTACTCGGATCCGTTCCCATGTAAACGGGGCCTAAAACCATCCCGCACCACTGAAGACTGTATGTGAAGCTCGCTCGAGACTGCGACGTTCAGGTTGAAAATCCCGCCTGCTTGCAGCATAAGCCTGAGCAAATCATCCTCATTTTTGTGAAAAAACTCACGTTTTTCATGATAAACAAAGCATCAACAGATTCCTCTGATCCTGAACTACTGCGTGACATAACTGAGTTTTTAAAATGCGACTTGGTTTTAACCACAGAAATGCAAAACGTCAAACGTTTCTCCAAGCTTTGGTATTGAACACAATAAAATGATTTTCATACGTTTCGGCATGTACATCATACCGGCCTCGCCCCAGTTTTCTTTTTGCCCGACTTTTCTCTGAAAATCGCACTTTTGGTGCCGTGAAAAGAGGTGTTAATGAGCGAATTTCGAAATTTAAGAAGTGCAGTACCTGTTTTTACGTCAAAAAGTATCCTGAAATGAAATAAAAAAATATTGTGAGAGTAGCCCTTTAACAAGGTGCGCATATAAGGCATGGTAGGTTTCTTAGTAATGCTACGCATAAGAATTGGGTGCAAAAAGGAAAGGTAGTTCGCTATAGAAGAGTGCTATTCTTGCTTTCTATAATAGCCCCCCTATAAAAGATGCGCTAAAAGGCATGATAGGTTTCTATGTATAATTATAGGCGTAAAAATGGAGTGGATAAGGAAAAGGGTAGTACCCTATCGAAGAGTGATATACCTGCTTTCTATAACATTCTTAGAAATAGGATAAAAACCCTATAAAAGATGCGCCTATAAGGCATGCTAGGTTTCTTAGTAATGATACACATGCGAATGGGGTGATAAAAGGAAAAGGTAGTTCGCTATAGAAGGGTGCTATCCTTGCTTTCTATAAGACGCTTAGAAGTAGGATAAAACCCCGATGGTCATGTCAGGCAATTTAAGGTTTCTTAGTAATGATACGCATAAGAATCGGGTGCAAAAAGGAAAGGGTAGTTCGCTATAGAAGATTGCTATCCTTTCTTTCTACAAGACGCTTAGAAATAAGATAATACCCCTATAAAAGATGCGCATATATATAAGCCATGGTACGTTTTAGTCGTCTTCTTTTCACACTTTTGCTCCAGGT
The DNA here is from genome assembly GCA_013076295.1 of Sanderia malayensis. Lineage (NCBI taxonomy): Eukaryota > Metazoa > Cnidaria > Scyphozoa > Semaeostomeae > Pelagiidae > Sanderia > Sanderia malayensis. The sequence continues at coordinate 7,531 of RQOL01000839.1, forward strand.
ATTTCCCTTTTTTGACTCGCGACGCGTGCGCGCAAGCGAGTAGATGTTGGTGAGCGGGGAAAAATGTTGTGCTCTGTGTCAGTGTTCGTGTCAGTGTTCTGTGTTTCTGTTTACTTTCCCGTATAAGGTATGTGCCTTAGATTCAAACGTTCACTTTTGATTTGGAGTGAGGCTACCAGGTATGATGTCACTTTGCAAATTTTTCATTGGATAAAATGTAAACTTGTTGAAACAACAAACAACATGACGTGTCATACTAGACGCTGGGCATGCTATGGCAGGGCGGGACCACGAGCACGAGTACGATAACGCACGGAACGGGGACGGGGAGCATTTTTGGCTTGTTGTTGGAAGCATCAGGTGAAAAGAAGAAAGTTTTCTAGCTGTATGCTTATGCAACTAATATAACAATTATAGTATTTCATTTTTGTTTTGGAAAATGGAAGTTTTTTAGCTTTGATGAAACAAGATCGAAAATTGAAGTCAAAATATTTGCTTCAGTGGTCTCAAAACAACTTTTTTAGAATTTGCTGCGTTCAATCCTGAAAATTAAATCCAGGGTATGTTATGGTCAGCAGTTAAAAAACGTGAATAGTCAATAAAATTAGTTACCTTAGGTGTATTTGATTTCGCGCTGTACTGTTTTTCGCGCACACTCGACTGCGCGAAATTTAGTACTGCGCGAAAAATAAGCTGCGCGAAAAAGACCACGCATGCGCATAACGCAAAGTCAAAATATCCTTATAAATTCAACAAGAAAGTATTTTACGCTAAGTTTTTTGAAAAATAACAAGCTTTTTTATTACTTTAAATTTCAATATCACTGAAATCTTAGTCGCTGAATTGAACTTCATCATGTTCTGTATAGTAAGAGTTCACTTTCTCTTTGATAATGTCAAAAATCCTGTTTGGTGCCACAGATTTAAAAGTCTTCAAGAAAACCGGACTGAAAATGTGAAACAGATGGTGCTTTAAAAATAACGGAAAGAGGGATCCAGTGCCAAACAACATGACCCATATTTACCAGCCCCTTGATCTCACAGTGAATATAAGTTGCAAGGCATTTCTCCTTAAAAAGTTGCAAAACTGGTTTGGAGAACAAGTCCAGCAGCAAATTCAAAATGGTTGTGAAGCAGAACAAGTAAGCGTAGACTTAAAAATCAGTATTTTGAAGTCGATACAGTAGAGGCAAATCGGGCAAGATAAAATTGGCATTTGTTGCAATCAATTCGGCTTAGTAACTGTATTATTCGCATAGTTACTAAACAAGTACGCGCTAAATGCACCTTAAAGAAAGACCACGAAATTTAATACACCCAAGGTATTCAGTTTTGCTCAAGCTCAACTTATAGGCTCGCAAAGTTTGACTTTAATTTGATATTATTTTCTTCATTTTCTGGATATTACAGTGAAATAAAAGCCATCTGTCCCGAGTCACCTCAAGGTTCCTTTGATCTTATTAGTTTTTCACTATGAAAACATACAGTTGAATCCGAAGCTGATTAGCATGCTGAATCCGAGGATGAATCGAATCCCAAGATGAATCGGAGGATGAATACTACGACGCTGAATAGCATCCAATACAAACACACACATGCCAAGCGCACAGGCCAGACCAGACCAAGTTTTGCAAAATTAGAAGAGAAAAATGGGAAGACGATCAACATTTACAACTAAAAGTGGAAAGTTTATGAACCCAACTGACCAAGCTCGTATGTTGATTTTTATTTGATACGATTTGAGTAATTGAGCTTCGTTTTGTATTGCTAGGCCCTGACTTATATTTTAAGGTGCTACTGAAAGGAAACTTTAATGTCCTGGGAGCCACATTCACATTCAGATTCGGAATTAGATTCTGATTCGACACTGCCCACCAATTTGTTATCTATAAGTCTCCGAGTTGTAAATATTAAAATACCAAACCAAATTTATAGCCACCCCAGTGCTATATCACGTATTTTAAAGATTTTTTGAGAATTTTCGAGCCAGGGGGTTCGTCAATAATTCGACTCGTACAAGCAATTTTGTAAATTTTTGGTCAAGCCACTCAGATATGAATCTGCTCCGAAAATATTTTAAGATATATTTCCATAATTCAAACCAAATTTATAGCCATCCCAGTGCTATATCACGTATTTTAAATATTTTTTGAGAATTTTTGAGCCAGGGGGTTCGTCAATAATTCGACTCATACAAGCAAGTGCGTGGTTCTAGGCCCTGGACCCTCGTGCTATTTTGTTCCTGCTAAATCGTATGAAAGTCCCACCCCATTTTTGTTGAAGATCGCTGTTCCACTCCATCGAAGGCCAACTATAGGGAGCTGGCATGCGATAGCAGTCAAACTTTGTATAAAAAGTAAGTTAATGCAAATATTCCTGGTCGTAGTAGAATAGAAGTCAAGTATTCTATACCTGTTTAAAAGAATATTTTACCGACGTCATCGGAATTGATTCCCGCATTAGGGAATTTGGTAATTGTCCTGGGAGTTGCAAACTTATGTTTTCAGTTATGCGAGAGATATACCGTAATGCTTCAATTAAACGTTCCTTCGTTTATTAGATATTGTGATATTTTAGGGGGCTTCTATTCAACGGGGGCATTTAAAAGATGGAGGCGTTTTAAATAATAACTAATGATGATCACACTTAGCGTGAAACTCTGAGAAACAACTAAAATAGTCAGAAGTATAATTTAAAAAAATATCTGTTGGAAAGTCATCATCAACATTGGCTTCCTTGATGATTGGCTTTCAAATTTTAGTTCTGTTTTATATTAATTACTGTTTTGTTCCGTTTTGCAATAAAGGCTAAACTTTCATTTTTCACATTTGTGTATTCAAAACATTGCTTGTATGAGTCGAATTATAGAGGAACCCCCTGGCTGAAAAATTTTCAAAAAATCTTCAAAATACAGGTAATTGCATTGGGATGGCTATAATTCGGGTTTGAAAGACGAAAATCTATTGTAGGAGTTGTTTGATACAGATTTACACCAGAGTGGCTTGGCCAAAAACTTACAAAATTGCTTGTATGAGTCGAATTATTGACGAACCCCCTGGTTCGAAAATTCTCAAAAAATCTTTAAAATACGTGATATAGCACTGGGATGGCTATAAATTTGGTTTGAATCATGAAAATGTATCTTAAAATATTTTCGGAGCAGATTAATATCAGAGTGGTGTGGCCTAAAGTTTACAAAATTGCTTGTATGAGTCGAATTATTGATGAACCCCCTGGTTCGAAAATTCTCAAAAAATCTTTAAAATACGTGATATAGCACTGGGATGGCTATAATTTTGGTTTGAATCATGAAAATGTATCTTAAAATATTTTCGGAGCAGATTAATATCAGAGTGGTATGGCCTAAAGTTTACAAAATTGCTTGTATGAGTCGAATTATTGACGAACCCCCTGGCTCGAAAATTCTCAAAAATCTTTAAGATACGTGATATAGCATTGGGATGGCTATAAATTTGGTTTGGTATTTTAATATTTACAACTCGGAGACTTATAGATACCAAATTGGTGGGGTAGTGTCGAATCTGAATCTAATTCCGAATCTGAATGTGAATGTGGCTCCCAGGACATTAAAATTGAAAGGAAACCTGGCTGCGACTTTCAGGTACCCAATAGTTGCATAGCTGCGAGTACTAGGGTGTTTTCCAGCCTGGGACTTAGACAGCCTCTGCTCAACAAGTCGGGCAGTTCACTTTTGTGGCATTAAATGGTTCTCATCTTCTTGTCGTGTAATATTGTTTTATCTCAAGTTGCTAGACAAGCCTACTGTTAAAAGCGAGTTGCCCATTTGGTTTTGGTTACGATCTATAGGTTTATTTTTAATTTCAAATTTTCCAAGTTTATTTAACCTACAATCATTTGGTAATTGTAATTGTCCTATTTTTGATATTCTTGTTGTTTACCATGGTATTAGGTATTCAACTAATATAAGTTAGCATCCTCAATTGTGCAACAGGCTATTTTTAGGTTATTCTTGGAATGAAGGTAGAGTAATCAATGAAAACTTTATGTTCTGCTGTTACATCAATTTCAAATATTAACAGAGCTGATATCCCATAGTTAGAATAGTTTTCTGGTTAAGAGTGCATTGATTCAATATTATTTAATTATGTTCAACTGTTGAATTATTGAATTATATATCTTCAAGTTAAGGAGTGTATTGGCAAGTTAATTTGCTAGATATAATTTAATCAATGTTGTGTTTTAATTTTGTTTTTTATTCCAGGGAAAGAAGCAAGAAAAAGAGAGTTGAAGAAAGTAAGTATTTCAAAATTGCTTTTAAAATCGGAAACATGGCGAAACATAGTAAATACTAAAGCTTTTCGTCTGACACTTATCAGAGTAGTACGTCAGAAAGAGAACGAAAATGAAAACCTAACGAACAATTATACCCAGAAGAGGATCGAAATTGGCCAATCATTGGCCATTGGCGAACAATAGATTATTGAAAGAGTCCCAGTGAGAAAACGAATTCTTTCTGTCTACACAATATGGGATCCATGGTTTTGATGTAGACAGATTCTAAAATTCCTAAGTGAAATTTTGACCTAGCTCTGCCGATAATGCGAAAACAGTCCTCACTGTAGTTTTGAGCACATTCTGGGTTGTCGAGTAAATGTTGGCCTATAGCGGAGTCGTGTTTTAGAGTTTTAGATGTTTTGGAGGCGCGAGATGGTTGTTCTCGTTGCGGATCCATTTTTTGGCGTATGTTGGAGTTTCGAATTGGACACAATAAAAACTATCCTCATCCACAATGGCTATCCAGAAGACACCATTTTAAGTACTTTTCGTAAGAAAATCGCAGATTTCTTGGTTGACAAAAAGTTTGGTCCGCAAAAGTGCCCTGTTTATCTAAAACTACCCTATATCGGCAACGTTTCCACGCGATTTGAAAAACAACTTAAAACAGCCATAAGCAAATGCTACACTACAGTCAACCCCCGTCTGGTGTTTAGTGACTAAAAGATCCTACCCCCCATCCGTAAAGATAGTGTTCCTACCACACAAAAAAGTCTCGTAGTCTACGAATTCTCGTGCCGGTGTGATTCCAGGTACGTAGGTCGCACTTCTCAGCGGTTATGCGATAGGATTAAACAACACGTGCCCTCCAACATACGCCAAAAAATGGTTCCGCAACGAGAACAACCATCTCGCGCCTCCAAAACATCTAAAACTCTAAAACACGACTCCGCTATAGGCCAACATTTACTCGACAACCCAGAATGTGCTCAAAACTACAGTGAGGACTGTTTTCGCATTATCGGCAGAGCTAGGTCAAAATTTCACTTAGGAATTTTAGAATCTGTCTACATCAAAACCATGGATCCCATATTGTCTAGACAGAAAGAGTTCGTTTTCTCACTGGGACTCTTTCAATAATCTATTGTTCGCCAATGGCCAATGATTGGCCAATTTCGATCCTCTTCTGGGTATAATTGTTCGTTAGGTTTTCATTTTCGTTCCCTTTCTAACGTACTACTCTGATAAGTGTCAGACGAAAAGCTTTAGTATTTACTATGTTTCGCCATGTTTCCGATTTTAAAAGCAATTTTGAAGTTCTGTACCGATCAAAGAGTGTTAAAGTAAGTATTGTATTTTAGTGGAACAATACATCCAGTTTAGGTTTTTCTTTGCGATGTGTATGTTACTTAAGCAATGAATTACATTTATTTATTTATTTATTTATTTATTTATTTATTTATTTATTTATTTATTTATTTATTTATTTATTTATTTATTTATTTATTTATTTATTTATTTATTTATTTATTTATTTATTTATTTATTTATTTATTTATTTATAGAATAAAAAGCAGAGAAAAATGGTAAGAGAGACAGTTTTAAAGCTGAAGGATCCAAAAATGATTTTAGAAGAAATGTTCAAAATAGATTTAATGGGTAAGTAACAAGTAATAAGGCTGAAAATTGGCCTTTACGTTCCTTTACCTACTAAAAGTAGGTAAAGGAACTTAAGTATATAGGCCTTACCAATCACTTACTTTGTAATGGGTAATGTACTTAAGCTGCTTTTGTCATGTCCATCCATAGCCATTTACCTGAGGGGCTGTTCAATAATTACTTCATGCTAAATTTGGGTTTTTAGAACCACCCATCCCCCCTCGTCACGCTCCGTCACAGTTTCATGAGAGATCCCCTTGCGGGACATCACTCTAGGCAGAGACACCCCCCCCCCCCTCTTACCAAAATTTGGCCGAGCTCATCTGGAGAATCTGGAGTCATCATTTTTCACTGCCGAAAACTGCACAACATTCAAATGTTCAAAGCAAAACAATACGAAAAAGTATTTTCGATATCCAAATTACTGTAATTCGAAACTTATGTTTTTGAAACATTTGAATTCGAAATCCGAATGTTTTGAAACATTTTCAATAAAGCACTCTTTACATGACATAAAAACGGAAAACAACGTCTTTATTGACAAATCCAAATAAAACTTTATTTCAAATTTTTCTTATACTGTGACGGCACGGACTTGAAATAAGTACTACCCACACCCACCCCCCTCATTTACCGTCACGCTGCGTCACGAAAAGCCTGAAGAACTACCCACCCCCCCCAGCGTGACGTAATTATTGAACAGCCCCTGAAAGCTAGGTTGTCAAAGTATTGAAATACATATATTTTAGTGTTGAAAACTTTGGTCTAGTTTGCTACCCGCTTCTATGCCCAATTATGTTTCTTTTGCTGTGATCTTCTGTCTATTTCATTGACATTTGTTAGATATCTATATTATTTATAAGAAATTGAAGCTGGTCCTGTTCAGCTACCATCAGATAAAGCATTGAAAGAAAAAAAGAAAAAATTAAAAGAAACATTTGACAGAGTTCTTGGATTATATGTAAGTTTATGTGTCAACTTTTTTTATAGCAAAAGTTACATTTTGCAGCTCTTAATTTTTTTGGCTATGATATAATTATGATATGTATTTGCATACTTGCTATGACTATGTAGTAACATGACTTTAATTAGACTTCACCTTACATGTGATTAGCAAGATGGGTGTACTTGTATTTTTCCTATAGGAGAAGCAGGATAAAGAGAAATTTGTTGATATAAAAAAGTAAGTTAAATTTCAAAGCCAGTTTTGATATTGTGGTCATTTTGAGCATGAATTGTCTCAATCAATTTTGAAATTAATTTAACAATTACATTGCAGACTTCAAGCAGAATATGAAAGAGAGAGACAGAAGAGCTACTTTGCCTATCGTATGTATTCATTACCTTTGTAAATTCTTAGCAATATAATTTAAGTTCTTAGTCAACTAAACTTTTTCATTCCCTTTACAGAATCTAAAAGAATGCAAGAGGTAAATTTGCTCAATATCCCCTGTTGTTTCTCTCTCTGTCTTTGTTTACAAGATGGCCAGTAGCTGTATCTTCAGTGTTTTCATTGTGACACAATATTTGATACAGTATTGTTATCTTGAGTAGGTTGAGAATGAAGAACAGCGTAGGATCTCAGAAGAGGCCTCATCATTTGAACTACCTGAAATACCTTTACCAATGTCCGGTAAGATCTTGTATGTATTAGCAATCAAACAGCAAGGATATCTTTCTCTACTTGCTATAATTTCCAATTCTATTTCAACATGTTAGATTTAGTGATTGGCTCATTTTCATCTAACTTCACGACAGGTTCTATTATTTTTTAATCAATTGTTTCAGGGCCCACAAAATCATCAGATATACCTCTACCTGGTCAAGTGGACAAAAAGCAAGGGTATATAATAATGATTTTTGTTTAACATTCTACACTTAAATGAACTTTCACTTTTTTATGAAATATGCTATACTTATCTCTGTTAAATTTCAGGTCAGAGACCCCAGGCCTGTCCCCTTGTTTACCCTCTCAGTTATTTCTTCCCATAATCCCTGGTTTACCCCCAGGGTTGGTCCCCCCTGGACCCCCTCCTGGATCACCTCCACATCAAAATGTCGCCATTGATGATGATGAAGAAGAAACTGCCGAATCAAGTGGAGAAAGCGATGATGAAGAAAGAGACAATTCTACGCTAGAAGAAACATATGTACCTGAAGGTAATCAAATGGAATGTTCTTTTAAAGTATATTCTGTGTTTAGTAATGGCTTAGTTCAATACTTAGTAAAAAAAATGTGAAAAAATTTAATCAATATAAGTGAAAAAATTAAATCAATATAATCAAAATTTAAAGCCCTTGTTGGTTTAAAAATTTTATTGCATAATTGTTTCAGACTATTGATAGAATTCTTGGCAAAGGTGTCCATAGCTCTTTTGGCTTTAGTTAACTAAGAAAAGTATGGTCTACATGACTGGATTTTTGTAATGGTTTTTTTTATTTCTTTTCTTTTCAACTTATGTATATTTACATAATATTCTTAATTTTACTTCACACAAATAAAAGTAATTTGAATTTCTTTTGCAGATTCTGTGCCTTCAAGGGAAAAACGATCAGTCCATTTTGCTGAATCGGATGAAGTACATCAAATTGGTAATTCAGATGAGCATAAAGCAAAGAGTGTCCAAGAGAAATTACTCAGACTTGCCGGACAAGATATTGTAAGTTTCTCATTTTCATTGAAATCTGTATTTACCTGTATCGATCTATATGATGATCTATAAAGCTTAAAAATCCAATGACGGGTGAGATTTTCTTCCATCAAGCTCATATCTATAACAGATTTCTGATCACCATATGGCAGATACCTCTGTATGCAGCTGACACATTTCCCTTTGTTTTTGGTCATATGCAGGCTCTATTAAATGTGGATATTCATATTAAATATGTATCTTTGTGATCTATAATGTATCATCAATTTTTCTTAGACCAGAGTTGAAGAAGAGACTGCAAATTTCCAACCAGCACCTCCTAATCACCCCTACTTCCCAAGACCTCTAATTGGAGGAAGAATTATGCCCCCTGGGCCACCCCCTGGAAGACCTCCAGGTTATTGTTTGTTTCATTTTATCCAATCAAAAGTTTGTTTTCTCCAGGTTTTCTAGGAAGGTTGTTACCTTGGATGTCTAGCTTTTTTTACTCTGAAAGGAGCTTCGCCCTTCTAAATTAACAAGACTCCTAATTATTTAACTGTGCACTTTCATAATGAGACCACTTTTACACATGTGTATTCTAATATTGAATCAATGGTTAAATTTATATCTTTATAGCCATTTATAGACCCATTATTTGTGTTACCTTCGGATAGCTATTTCAGTTAGAATATTTAACAAATATTTAAGAAGATCAAGAAAGAAGATGTATATGATAGCATAATGTTAAAAACATACTAAACAATTACCGTATCTGTGTTTTTATTTTTAGGGCCACCTCCTGGTGTACCGCCACCTCCAAGGCTACCGCCTGGCATGGGACCTCCTCCTCGTCCTATCATACCTGGTAAATTTATTGCTATACTGTTTATGTTTTATGCATTGTTTACCAGCGTTTGGCATTTAGTGACATTGTACAACGTACGTGCTTAAGGCATCATTTCTTTTCAATTGTAGAAAGGTGTAATTGATCTAAGTTTGAGTTCATAATACAAAATACCATCGTTAGGAATATAGGAAAGAATATTCTTTTATTTCATTATATAAGCTTTAAAATGCACATTTTTGATGTTTAAAATTTGATGTTTACAATTTTTAAGGTATGCCTCCACCAGTGGGCATGCAACCACATCTGCCTGGATTTATGAACCCGCATTTGACTTACTCTGCTGTGTTAAGCAAGCCACCAGAAATCTGCAAACAATCTGAAGATGGTAAATTTTGTAATTTTTACACCCCATGTATGGGCTGAGGACCTAACGTTCCGCTATACTTCTTTATCATTAACTAAAAATATAAAGACCTTTCTTAAAAAACCTGCTATTCATTGTATTCTCCATTATTCTATTCAAAGGGACAATAGGCTTATTGTACTGGGGTGAGGGGAGCAGTCGCCCACCCAGTTCAGTTAGTATGTTAAAAAGGCCCTTGACTGCATTGTTTTCGAATCTGTTGATATTTTTTATCTGAGAAGATGGATAGCTTTTGGGTTACTAAAATCTTAATATGTAAGCGACAACCAAACAACAGACATGTTGATGCTTAAACTCAGTAATTGAAAAATGCGCCAAATCCAATGACAAAAATCTGTACTGTAGTAACAAAATCAATACGACATAAACGATAACATAACGTTTCGCTGAAGGATTATCAGTATATACCGCTTACATCGTGCGTGTAGTTATTTTTCATCTGAAGATGGTGATAGTCTTTTAGCGAAACGTTATGTTATCGTTTATGTCCTATTGATTTTGTCGCTACTTGTTTTTGTCATTGGATTTGTTGATTTTCAATTACTGGATTTTTGCATCAACATATCTTTTTCTTGGGATGTCGTTTACTTTTAAAAATTTTTGCTGCCTTACCTTTCTGCTCTGATGTATGTATTTTCGGGTTACGGGGTGCTTTTTCTCACACTTTGTTAACCCACTGCCAGGAAGACTTCTTTGGTAAGAAGCAGGCTGTACAATGGTGTAGATAGGAAATTTTATAGGGGGGAGAAATTCAGATCTTCCGACGAAAATCTAATTAGCATTTTTGTTTCTTCAAGACTATGAAATTAGTAAGGAAATTGGCTACAACTGAACGTAAACAGAAAAAATTATTTTCCGACAAGATCAGGAATTTTCCGACAAAACGGCAGTTTAGCTCCACAAGGGTTTTTTTGCGACATCAACTAATGTATGAGGATTTTACAGCCCCTGGATCCCCAAAATTGTTTAAAACCCCAGAAATAGGAACCGGCTTCCAGTTTTTAACTAAAAACTAAACTAAAGTCAAAATAAAAACAGACTATAAGAAGGTATAAATTACACTATGATGTCATAGATGGCTCGACCGAGTCATCAAAGTGTGACAAAAGAAAAGGCAAGATTGACGAAATATCGATCCTTTCACAGGTCGTAACTCGTTAACTTATGTGTTAGATTTCAAGGAGATTTTAGATTTGAGAGTAGCGTACCGATTTTTGTTAATATAAAAATGGCTTGTTTAAGTATTCGTCACTGTGTATTCTATGTTTGTATTTGATTTTCAGTGCTTCATTATCAATTTTTTACTTTTTAAGGTGACGAAACAACAATAAGTGCCAAGCCACAAATTCGAAATATTCGGGCTGAAGTAACCAAACTTGTGCCGACCGCTTTAAGAATTCGCCGAGATGATAACGAAAAATCAAGAAACCAAACAATGACAGCAAGCCTTTCTCAAGCAGCGTCTACAAGTTTACAGCCTGTTGTTTCTAATGATGAGCCTACTAAAGACGATGTTTACAAAAATTTTATGAAGGAAATGGAAGGCTTCTTGTAGAGGATATTTCAAAAATGTGTAAGACAGTTACTTTCATAGCTTTGGAAAGGAACTCTTTTTTATTTTGATGCAGCTATCGCAGAAATATCAAGTGGGGAACGAGGAGAGGCGAGGGACAAAAGTTAAATGGAATTATAATACGCTCAATAAGTAGATGGCATATGTAAACATGAGAAAACTAGACATCTGTCCAATTTAGGTCACATCTATATAGTTCTCTTACCATTTGAACATTTTTACATGTATGGACAATGTATTTAGCTATGTTTTCTATCGTCTTCTTATTTAATTCCATCCCTATTTCCTACATTTAGAAACATAAAGTGCCTCGTCCGTTAATAATTTGAAGACTTTTTTCCAAGCTCCGTTATGTGTTGTTATAATCATCGCGTGTGTTGAATTTCAATGTGTGCTATCATGATTTTTAAGGTGCTCTACATTTCAGTGCTTCATCGTGAAAGCTCTATTAAGCTCGGGCAATCTTATTTAATGTCAATCTTCCAAATAGGGTTATTAGAATATTCGTGTAAAAGGACATTCGTGTAAAGCAACTGAAAAGCAACTTCTATGAGCTTTTATTAATCTTATTTTCATTGTTCACAAGCGAGTTTGAATCTCAACCTGTGTTGTATGGGAATGTTTCAATAAATGAAGATGAGCGTAGTGCACTAACTTTACCACCAAAATTTGTGTTATACTCAAAAAGTAAAGCAATTGCTTGTGAGGTGGAAGTTGAAAAAGGATTTACCAAATTAAAATGGAAGCGAGAATTTGAAGAAAGTACGAAAGAGGAAGGCCAAAACAGTGAAGAACACGAAGAGCATCGATTCTGTGGCACAGAAGGAAAGTTAACCGAATGGAGTATGAATACACCGAAAAGCTACTGAATCCTCATATGTCAGCATGCGGCACCAGACCAGAAACAGACGAGAGACTTGCAAGTAATTTTCAAGCGAAGAATATTATCATACCTTACCTGCACTAAATGGTCTTAGAAAAAGATCATGAAAGTTTCAATAGTGATAGCGGGGCTCCCCAACAGGACCTTAGGTTTGGCAGTCATCACAAGCAACTACGCAAGGTTGAACAACATTCGCAATCCCCCGAGAACATCCAAGACTAAAAGAAAACGGTCGGGATGCGCAATCGGAAAAAAGAGACCAGGCAATGAAACTGAATTAAGACCAATGTTATCGTTTGCCATTGAAAGCAGGCTGAAAGTGGCATTTGAAAGTCATATGTTCCGTTTTAACGAAAAGTGTCGTAATTAAATGAAAGGAGGAACAGTTTGATTACGAATAGAAGAAGACGTCGCAAACCTGTTTTTGTGATATTCGTGCAATAGGCAAATGAAAATGAGGTAGGAAGAAATGGAACAAGCGTCTGAATGAAATCGTACGCAAAATGGAATCGTCAGAAGCAGAAAAAGAGAGTCCGCAACATCAATGATGAACAGATTCATATAGAATAAATGTCACTATGTCGGGAATCTTCAGGGCGAAAACCACTTTGTCCGATAGTTTCTAGGAGACTGTCTATACGCAAATCGACCACAGGCGAAATTCCCTAATTACCTTCACCTACTATGAGAAAGGTCGAGGCACCAAATCTAATACAATAACGGTAAACTAAATGCTTACATACTCTGTCTCAACAATGTAATTAATTAATACGTAATGCAAGAAAACTTATTAAAAGATTAAATACCCTAAAATACGTAAACCGAACAGTTAGACCCCCAGTGGTCTTCAAGTTCAACACAACTCCACGCCTTACGCATGAAAAAACATAAATATCACGATACCTCAGATATATCCGTGACTTTAGCCTTTTGTTCCTCTCTGCAGCGTCAGTTTCTGTTGACTATCTCTTCAAGCTTCACACAAGCAACTCGTAAATCTCCGAATATTCCATTGATTAATCAATCAGCTTCTTAACAATTTTAGAGTTGCAACCATTTAACTAGCCGGGTTCCCTAGACGATATCTAATGACTAAATACCAGTCCGTGATACCTCTCCAACTGGAACCTACTATAGGGAAGCAAGCATCCCTATATGTACCATCTGCTTGGAAATTACCCCACTACGCAATCAAAATCATTTACATAAACAATTAAAGATATAATAACAACAGCATGATTTCGTCCCAACTAGATACAGTTTCTCATACGAATTCAGTTGGACGTGCTTACTTCTTCAACATCGTAACTCCATAACGAGGCCCTTTGTAATTGTTCTCGCACTCCCCCTCTACAGTCACGTCTCTTCGCATCCGTCACTGTTCTAGAACTTCGATCAGCTCGTTGTACTTGCTAATCGGCACAACTATAGAGCATACGTTAACATTATTGGTCAAAACTCAAGATTAATTCAAGAGGAGTGCTTATCAAATATTTTTGGATAGAGTGGACGCTAATTCAAAGGACATTTATTCAAACCGAGCCCTTTTTGAGGAATCACGGAGGGGCAAATTCAGATTGAGATTCCGTTAAGTTCTACCAGGGCCGCATTTACCCCTGGGCCCCCTAATACTCTTAGCTTTAGGGGCCCCGAACAAAATTTCGAAATACCAATATATTATACAGTGGAATCCCGCTATAACGAACTCTGTAGGGACCGAGAAAATAGTTCGCAATAGCGGGAGTTCGTTATACAGAAGGGACATTTTTGTATGAAGAACTACTTCCCAGAATCCAAGGGACCGGAGTTTTAGTTCGTAATAGCGGGAAGTTCGTTATAAACGGGGTTCGTTATAGCGGGATTCCACTGTATTACTTTAATATAAAATTAAATGTGGCCCTCGTTCTATCATCTCCTAATAACCCGAATCCCCCCCCCCCGCCATCATTGTAACTCTGAAATTTAATAAGCTCCCAGGGCTTAAAGGGCATTTACGGAATTCCAAGTTTTATGTTTCTTTCAAAAAATGCACGATCGACGTTATAATTTACTCTTTCCTCCCTCACTATTGTCCTAACAGGACAGCAAAAAATTTAAATTAGCGCGTTTACAACTTTTCAAATTTGAATTTGATGGCATAGAATAACAGATTTTGGTTGGTGAAGAGAAAAATCACGTGAACTCTTTCTCGATTCTGCCAATCAGATCGTGCGAATTCACTTCAGTTAAAAATAGAGTATTCTATCTGAGTTAATGATCAGAACACGAGTTTCGAATAAATACGGCGCCCCGCGCTGCTAAAATACTCTTTATTTTTAAAATCTTCATTGATATTTCACCATTATGGCCAGAGGTAAGATAGTTATATTTATTATGCTGTAGTCACTTTATAGACTTTAATTTTGAGAAGCTATTTTTGCTTTGTACTTGGAACAATGCTCTTGAAAATGTTAGCTGAGCCTCCTAGGCCTTTTCCTTTCTTCAACATTGTTTGTTTGTTTGTCATCTTATTTTTAATTCGATATTTTTAATAGCTTTAAAAAAACTAATCTAAATCGAATATTTCACTACTTAACTATTTGACAAAGAGAATGGGAACAAAATGCTTTTATTGGGATGCAAAAGTTACCTATTTTGTGAAATGATTGTTCACTTATGTCAAGATTATTTAACATAGGACACTAGCTTGAATTAGTTAAGACAGATGTTTGTATTTGCTGTAGAAGCCAAGCATACCCACACATTTAGCATCAGATAGGATTATGCAAGAAGAAAATAGGGTTATTGTAGATTAATGAGCTTTTTCAGTGGGTTAATGAACTGCATTTAAGCATCTTTCTGCTCTTTTTACCTTATGTTCCATATGTACCTATATCTTTTGTTTCAACATAAGTAACTGTTACAATTTTCTTATTTCTTTGAGAATCTGACTTTTGAGATTCAGGTATAGTCAGTGGGACATACGCCACTCAAAGGTCTCCTCATCCAAATGACTTAACTTAGTTGAGGCCTTTTTTTAAGTAAAACCTGTTTTCAAACTGCCTTGATACTTTTGTTGTTATCGGAAAGTGTTTTCAGTAACATAAAATTTCCCAATTGTTGCTAAAACAGCCTTACAGGCTGTGTTGTATTGTCATTTTGTGCAATCCACATGTTAATATTTATTTTTTAATTGATCCTGTGTAAAAGTAATCAAAGAATTACTGGAAAGCATAATCAATGTTACATTCCTTTGCTATGGAATACAGGTTCTTCAGTGCATTCAAGCAATTATTTCATAGAGTTTTTTGAGATATAAGAAATTATCTATCCATGATTTTACAGACAAGCAACACACCTCACATTTTGTTTAGTAAGAATCTTGTTTACAGGATTCTGACGGAAATCTTGTACTGGGGGCAAGGCAAGTTAAGAAACTGTAAAATTTATCCCTTTAAATAAGAGACCATTGTGAATATCAAGAAAAGAATTGAGGTTTTCTTGCATTTGTTAACTTAATATTTTCCAACCAAGTTAACATTTGTTAATTTGTTAACTTGGTTTATTGTAACTGCTGAGCTTGTTCTGGATGAAATTTTGTGTTGATTGTTCTTTACATCCATCTAAAAATCTTTAACATCATTACATCTAGACTACTGTATATCTAAAAATTTGGAATAGATTAAAACAAGGTATTATTAGTATTTTTATTAGTATTATTATTATTGAGTATATTATCAGTATTGCTTCTTTGTATTTTTTCAGCTTGGGAACTTGATTTTCGGAAACACTGTCTATAGGGATGATCTGTTGAAAAATCTATTTTAAATTCTAGATGGCATAGACCAGTTATTTTCAACATTAGGATACGGACTATTCAGAATGTTTTTAGTTCTAAGCTTGGGAAATTGTTAACAAAGTTCAAGCACTGCCCAAAAATCTTCTTACTGGAGCTAGAGATTGCTTATGTTTCATGAAATATTTCACAATAATATGTATTTATTGTTGCTACAACTATCTTGTCATCCCAAAGGGGTAAAGATTTTGGCTTTTGGCTCACATGTCAAGCAAGAGTCAATTATGTTTCACTACAATTATCACTTATCAGTACTATCACTAAAACTTCAAGTACACTGATCAGAGCATGTTTCCTAACAAGCTGTAATATCATTGTGGTTTATCTTGTGTTTTTACTTTTAGTTAAAATGGCAGAGAAGAAAGAAAAAACAATACATACAAGAAAAAAGGAAAGAGAAAAAAGAAGAATGCTTTTGGAACTGGGTAAAGCAGAATGCTGCTGTGATTTGAAATGCAAAGCACATCAGAAATCTGCCAAGAAATTAGCTCAGTTTCGAGACTTGCCTGAAGAAATTATATTAACAATAGCAAGCTTCTTTACACTAAAAGACTTACTTGCTTTTTCACAGGTATTTTAATTTCTTTAGTTGTGTTTGCATTTCATTTTGAATCAATTTTACTTTGTGTAATATTGTTCAACTCATTTTATCAGGTTTCAAAATATCTTCAATACATTCTGGATAATGCACCTGCAATATGGACAAATGTGTCTTTTCAAAATATCTGGCCAAACAAGAAGAATGTAAGATATTTAGAGAAGTAAGTGGATCAAAGCTAAAATTTAATTTCTGAAGTTTGCTTTTTTTTACTCCTCCATTTCATAGCTGTGACTTTCTTCTTGTTAACTATAAAGTATATCATCTTCTAAATTATCTTGCTTTAAATTGTCTTGCTAATTATAATAATGTTTCATTGTCAATGATTCAGGGCTGCAGAATATGGTAATATTGAATGTCTTGCGAAACTCTCATTTGTTTCCTTGTACATTTACAATTTTAAACGTAAGTAGCCTATTTCCTTTTATTGTTCTATATTATTTTATTGAAACAATTAAGCTGTTTACAGATGAACATTTGCTAATTTATTAATTTGCAGTTTTGTTGCAATTATGGATTTGTCAACAGATTCCAATTTAGCCACCAATTGTATCTTTTGATGTTGGAAGGAAAATTTATTCTTTGATTATCAAAGAGGCATATTTTTATATATCATCTCATTTGATAAAAACTGCTGTGTGCGGTCAATAAATCGCAATTTTGGTTCAGACTTGCTTCGATTGTACAATTTTTCCCAGAAATTTTGGCTATTCTAAATCTTGCAACTTGTTAAGGTGTCAAATACTTTGAAGAACCAAGTCCTACTTTCTCGTCAAGTCGTTTCGCCTAAAAACGTGTAACTGGAGTTATTCTGTGCCCATTTCAATTAAGTGTGTTGCTCCTTGAACTCAGGCTATTTAATGCACATCACTGATTTTGAAGCTTTGCTGAACTGTACAGCTTCATGGGAAACCCTTTCTGAAACAAATGATGAGAAGTTACACCAAACAAGAAGCTACGCCCTTACATGAAGTTTCTATTTGGTCAGTTTATCCCAACGAATGCGAAGAACTCGATTTTATTTATTTCGTTTTTGACGTGAAGTCAACATAGCTAATACAGCATGGCGATAGCTAGTTCTGGAGAAATCATTTATTGTTAAATATTGTATTTTAATAGAACAGTGTTTTTTTGTTTCCACCGAGGCAAACGCTGGAATCAGAAGTAATGTTTTATGGGTTAATATGTTTACTCTTGCAGCTGCAACGAAAAAATGTATGAAAACATCGCTAGAAAACGCAGATAAAGCCATCA
This sequence comes from Sanderia malayensis, assembly GCA_013076295.1. Taxonomy (NCBI): domain Eukaryota; kingdom Metazoa; phylum Cnidaria; class Scyphozoa; order Semaeostomeae; family Pelagiidae; genus Sanderia; species Sanderia malayensis. Next base: position 25,493 of record RQOL01000839.1, read on the forward strand.
AATATTTTTCTAAAATTGACGAGCTTATACAACCACATGTTCCGTTGACATGGATGTTTATAAGACCGCCTTGGGCTTATCCTGGCGGTGAAAGAAAATGTCTGAAAGAATGCTTGCTTTTGAAGCTCGAGGAGAATTGCCAAAGTGACGATGTAGGTTTTTATTCACCCTAATCAGCTTTCTTTTTATAGTCTTTTGTTGTCCGAAAATACCCTTCTCACAGCTTTTCCTTTCCAATAGCAATGTCTTTGCTTCTCTAGCAAGCCTTCTTCAATAGTTCTACCTCTCTAGCCACTTTTTAATCTTTTGTTTGAATCCATTTGCTTCCCTGCAAGATTTTCTTTCCAGTTTTGATTTTAATTAGCTCCTGGCTCCTGTCAATTCATCTTTTCAAATTTACTTTCGTCTTTATAAAGTATTCCAATTTAATTATTTTTGCTCATTTGCGAAGGCTACACTACCAAGCATGTACAATGTTGGAAAGACTTACTTATTAAAGGAGGATAATAAAGACGATAAATCAACAGACTATTTTCAAAAAGCTGGCAGAAGAGGTTGTGCCAACAGCAAATTTGAGCTGCACAGGGAAAGACAATCAAATTATCGTGGTGATAATTTTGATGCTGGTGTTATGCTTGAATGCATTCGAAATTTGCAGGATATGGCAGCGCAAGGACATATTCAAGCACAAGTGGAACTGTGTCATAGATATGCTGAAGATCAATTTGGAAATTCAACAAAAGAATTTGCTGCAGACTTTGTTAAAAAGGTTTGTGGGTGCTTTCTTATTTTGTACCTTAATTGGGTTTCTTTTCCTTTAAAAGCGTTCTATCAGAACCCTGCCACAATTGACCTCTTGTTTTGCTTTTCGTGAATATAGCTACATCATCTTAGGTTATGCCTTTGAGTAATGGTAACGAAACCTTGTCCATGATTTAACGGTTAGGAACTTACATGTGTTGATTCCTGACTGAAGTAGATTTTACTTTTGATTGATTTGCTACATTGACAGGTTGCGAATGCCTGCAGTCCTTCTTGTATTCACAAAATTGCATCAACGAAAGGCTCGAAAATTAACGATAATATGAGGTGAGAGGAATTGAATTGGATGGATATTGAGAAGCTTTAACTCGCGAGTTTAAATGGTTATTTGTCGTCGACATGCGTAACTCTATTTAATCACTAGTTTGAGCTTTATGTTATGCCTGTTTGTTATCTTTCAAAGGATGCTCTCTTGGGCGTACCCATGTAAGCTTCATTAAGTCTCCGGACGGCGGCTTATTTAACTTTTGATCTTCTGGAGGGGTGGGGCAAAGAGTGAGCGGGAGCTAATTTAGAAAAGTCAACGTGCATTTACCCAGCATTATTCATATCATGACCACTGTTGGAAAGACTCGACGCAGAGCCAGACAAGAAGCTAGAGCAATGAAATTAAAAATAGGGGATGTTGAAGAAATAACTGAAGAAATAATAATTTTGGCTAAATATTTGAATTTAATTTAACATCGCTTCTGGTATGCGAAGAGAGGGGAAGCTAAAATGAGAAGGGGTTTATTGCAAAAATTTATAGCTTGTAAGTAGAGTTTTTACGGTATATCAAATATTTTTCTGAAGAATAATAAAATGAAGAAAGCGAATTTTTTGGTCTGCCTTTCAGATGTATTTTGATCAACTGGATGCACGAAGTTTGTGATGTGAAGAACATAAAATCAGAAGCACTGCATATGGCGATTGATTGTCTGGATCGTTATCTTCTCAAGAGACCAGTGCATAGGAGACAGTTGCAACTAGCTGGAGTATCTTGTGTTGTGTTGGCATCAAAGTATGTTTGCTCGCTTGGTAGTATCATATATCGAATTATTATAGACCTATCTTTAATCACAACCTTTTCATATATGTTCTGTTTCAAACACAAGTTGCTACTCTCTTTTCTAGGGCATTTTCTTTTAATTCATCAAACCTGCTAACCATCAGAGAATCTGCCTGGTTGACTGACAGCACCTATGAATACAATGAAGTTGTCAAGTAAATGCGTTGGATTTATTTATGTTTCCGTATAGATGGAATGCAATGCTTATTAGACGAATCGTTGTATTAAGAGAAGGAGGGATGGTAAAATTGACCATTCCGGGGCGGGTTTAAGCCTTATTAGGAGAAGGGGCCAGTAATTAGTAATAGGGGGCAGTTAGTTGCAAGGCGAATTTGGCAAACCATTTTTCTGCAAGGTTCTACCATAAAATCTCACGAAACCCAGGGGCCTATTTAATTTTTTATGCTTATTAAAAAGGGGGCCTAATTTGATATTTTGTTTTGAAAGGGGGGCTTAATGGAACTTTCACTGTAAATTGAGTTGTTATGAAGAGCACCAAATAAGAAATTGCTCTTTTTTCTAAAGTTGAACGCAAACCACGGTGCTTAAACACTTTGATTATTTTTCAGAATGCTGGCCGAAATTATTGGAGCTTTGAATGGACAACTCGTTAGAATGAATATCAGTCATTATGCTGAAATATTTTGTGCTTTTGCGAAGGTCAGCACACTATTTTTTAGTATTTGTTATTAAGTATCATGTTTGCTATTGCGTAGTCCGGCTCGCTTTTAGTACACAATGTTAACATTTTGGTCATACAGTAAAGTTCCATAACTCGCACCAATTTGTATACCCTTTGAAAGCTTTACTATACTTTGTAACCCTCGATAATTCGAACATTCATCAACTCGAACCATTTTCATCGATTTCTTTAAGGCTCCAGTTATAGGGATTTTACTGTATGTGGTACTTATATGTGCTACTTATCCAGCCGTTCTTTATTTATGTTTTCTAATATTTCCTCGCGTTTTATTACAGCTTGACCAGTACAACTCATATTTTACGCATTATATTGTCGACTCGTGCTTACAATTTTGTGATTTCGGAAGGTTTGTAAGCCCCTATTTCTTGTACTTTGATTCATTTTGAATCAACTTTTGTCACATCTAGTTAATTCCAATGTATCAAATTATCTGATGTATTTTTGAGGTTTTTTGATGTGCTTGATAGCCAAATGTGTTTAGACACCTTTTGATTTGATTCAGTATAAAACTGCACGCCATAGTTGTGCAGAAACTGCAGTTGGTTTAAACGGGGACTAAGATACGGGTGGGCAATATTCTAGATAAGTCTATATCCGTATGTTAATGATGCAAGTGAGGCTGTTTTTCGCAGACATTGCGCAGTTTAGCCTGGTTTTGGTTGGAATACCAAGTAGCTTTTCAACTGTAGTAGAAGTCTGCATTCGCTTGCGATTTTCAATGAAAGAATATAAACTTATATAATATAATGAAATATAATCTTCCTGGGCGGTGTCTTAGTTCTTAAGTGAGTGTGCACTTCTATACTATCGTTGAAAGCATATTATTCATTTTTGCAAATTTGGCACGCGCTATTTGGCTGATCCAATCAAACCGAAGCATAGTTACGCAATTTCTCATAAAAACAGCCTAATAACATCGAGGTTCAGATTCTACGTGTAGAACCAGTCCAGAATCGGAGGATACGTACCTTAATCTAAACCTGGTCTAAGTAAGAACCCGCAGAATAAAAACCATTGTTGATTTCTGACAACAGTTTATTTAGTTTTCTATCAAAACGCATTTTTCCTGGAAATTGGCTGATCTGTTTTCTATAATGTCATGAACAAGTACAGATAGATGAGACAAGTTTTCATGTTGCAGGTATTGTTTTTTGTAAGCTTTTGCAAAATTTCATGCATTTGAAAACAATGTCGTTATAAAGAGTTTAGCTATAATAAGATATTTTTATGTTTCCGATCCTCTCGTAAGAAACCTTTCCAGAATCATGCTAAAAGTTTCTTAACTGGGGGAATCATTTTTCAAAATCAGCCTTGGGTTTCTAATAAAGCAGTTTCTATTTTGCGGGCTTACTGTTTTGTTCTTACTTTTACAAAAAATACAGTGGAACTCCGTATTTCATCGCGGCTCCATTGTAGCTATGTGTAATCGAATTATAAGGAGTGACTCTAAATAATTTTTTTAGATATAAACCTTCATTGATTGCTGCTTCTGCCACGCTGCTCACCAACATCATCTCAAAATGCGGTTTGTTAATGTCTTAATAATATTTTCATTGCTTGTTTCTCAGTCTGTTGTAGTTTATAAGATTTCAAATGAGTTAAATTCTATGCAACACTTGTTGTTAAGTTTTCTTCAATTTCTTCGCATCACATTTGCTTTAATTTCCCTGGCTTTGATGTCTATAAGTTCATACTCTTCCAGCATCACTATATTGTATTTTGAAATCATTTTTTTATGTTTTACAGCTGTTATTTGGCCTCAAAAGATGATTGAATTCACTGGTTTTGAAGTGAAAGACTTGGCAAATTGTGCATCTCTTCTGCATTCAAAATGGTAATGACTCTTAAATGGTTCTTCTTTATAAAACCTTTGATAAAACTTTGATTTTCTACTTCTTTTGGCTAGTAGAGCCAATACTGCAACATAATTTAAAGAACATTTCCACTGTTATTTAGTCAACTCGGTTTGAATATCTGAGGATTAAGTTTCAAATATACATGTGGCAACATTTTGAAAAATAGATATTTATCGCCAAGCTGATGAAGCTAATCGGTGCAATTTTATAGGCAGCGAGCTCCTTCATTTACCAAAACCTCAATGTAATGAAGAAGTATTTTATGGCTTTCTGCAAGGCCAGTTATATCAAAATAAGCCATGAGCGTTTCTATTAAAATTCTTTTTGATCAAGTAAATAAATTTTGATGAGATACTGACTTTTTATTTAAGTTTGTTCATGCATTCATCACCCCCAAGATAATTATATGAGGAGATAATTATGGTATTGGAAACTAGCAGTATGCTTATGCTCATGTTTGCTTTTTGTAGTTTGTTGGATAACACTATAGTTACTGATGGAGAGCACCGCATTTGCGGCGCAAGAGATAGGTAAATGATAATAGTACTGTTGTATTACTACCTGATTTTTTTACTTTAGACTTTTGCAGCAGGCTACAGGTTGCTGTTAAACTGAACTTTGAAAAGTAACAATTCGTGATGCTTTTTCTTTAGATACTCAAGTCCTGAGTTTATGGAAGTATCAAAGAAGTCAATTCCAGATTTGATGACAATTCGTGCCAGTATTGAAGATATTGAACCAAGACTACGATGTACTCAAGTCGATGGCATGCTTTATTTCCATTTCAAAGAAGAGAGGAATATACTTGATCCTTGCAATAACATTTCTGTTAATAGCAGTTTTCTTTTTGGTTATGACGGAGATGAAGAGGATAACCTGGATCAGAATCATACCCAGGAGGATTTGAGCGTCCTTAGTGTCAAGCAAGAAGTATCCGAATTCAGTCAGGAGGAGTTATCTGAGGATAATCATAAACAAAACAAGCATTATATCCTCGACTATGACTCTGGATCTGATGAAACCAGACCGGGAATTGAAAACTGCGTGTGTAAGCCAAAGCAATTCGATCTTGATGCGAAGATTAATATTGAGAAATCTATGGAGAAGCTATCTGAAGCATTCAGTGCTGCATGTTCATGTTCTTCATCGAATAAATCAGAGAGTCCAGAGAGAATTAGTCCTGATGGCGAAATTGATGAAAATAAATGTGCACGGCAAGAACATCATGGTATGCTTCGAGAAAGAGTTGACGTTGTCAGAAAGGGAGTAAATACTAAGGGTTATCAACTGACGAAGCGGGAAACAACTAGAAGCCAATCGACAATGAGGTTGAGATCGTCTTCCTATTCGGCACAAAATGCAGCTAAGGGCAGAGCCAATACGGGTAGTATCTTATCAGCTGATACTAATACTGGTAGTGAGAATTCAGACCGTGATAGAAGGAAGAGGAGAGCTAATTGGCCTGTTACCGGAGGAGTTCAAACGACTGGAAGAATATCTGTTGGCCGACACCTCAGGCCACGTCTGGAAAGGAAGAGTTATAAAAAAGAGCCTTGGCGGTATTAGATACTTTATTCTTTCATTTGAAGATTTTAAATTCATCATTACAAGATGTATTTAAAAACATACACACACAATTCTAGTAATCAATACAAGTAGAAACAAAAACTTGCCATTCGTTATTGCTTTATGTATAATGGCTTACAGGGTTTACAGGGATGCGGATCAACAGCAACCATCCGTAAATATCTACTACACTGTTTTATATACAGGACCTGTTACGTGGATGAGACTTTTTATGAATTTGTCAAATTAGCTCATTTTTAAGCTTTTTACATTGTGCCTTTTGATAAGGTAGCAATGTCGAAAATGAAAATATAATTTGCAATCGACTTGATAAAGAGTGCAAAGCCACTGCTATTTTCAAATCTATGTTTACCTTCACAGAGTAAAAGAAAATATTGTACAAGGGCTCTGATTTGGAAAATATCGATATTTATATTTCCAAAGATAACGTTGCGGGAATGTTTATTGTAGTTTGTTTTAGCCGTTCTCTTTTGCAATACGACAATGCCCACTCCGCATGTCTTTTCGTTTAGACGTTTACCACCAGAAAAAGCGTGTTTTCAATTGCTTATCACCTGTCCATTTTTTATCTTTCTTCAAATTTTAAAAAAAGCTCTCAGTAGTTTGTCTTAATAGAAGGCCTTTGTTAGTGTAGTAAGCTGTTCCTCGTCGATGTTTATGCTATTGTTAAAGCGTTCTTTTATCGAGGCTTTTTAGAAAACGTTATGTATAATGTTGAATAAAAATTTACAATTCGTATTCGCTTTGTAATTTTACTGCAAATTTTTTTATCTAATTTATGATTTTTTTAAATTATTTATACCGTTCGTGTTTCTCTTTGTATACCTTGAGTCGACAGATTATTTGCTGTAATTTGGTAAGTTACGACTATGGCTTAGTTTGGCATCATGTGTAGCCTTGTGGCTAAGGCGTTGGGTTTGATCCTTTAGAGGCCACGCCTTCACTGGTTCAAGTCCACATTTGGCCAGAACCGCGAACTACAAGCTGTTCATGTTTCCGAAGTCGGCAAACGAGTATCCATAATTTCTGGGGGTAATGGCTTATACCAACTGGACCACATTGATAACAGCTACCATAGCTGAAGTGGTTATCCAGTATGAATATTCGTACTTAGTTATTTACTTTGTGTCAGTGAATGGGGCAAAATTAGGTCTCTGTTAAACTGAACGAAATAGCATATTTGTGCATTGTTGCAAATTGTTCGAGTACAAATGCACACTTTTTATAGGAATACCTTGAAAGCGCAATTAAGGCCTCCCTTTGAAATGAGTTTTTAAATTAAACACCCCTGACCCCTGTTTTTGACATTTTTATTTACAGTAAACACCCGCATATAAGAATACATGATTTCGGAGGTCCGGTTGACCAAGTTCTTATTTGCCAGGTATTTAGTGAAAAAAAGCCTCAAGATGTTTTTCAATCGTTCTTAAACATTCTTGTTGAAATTCAGAACTGCAACTATGCAAACAATATTGCAGATTAATTGGCATATTTAATGAGAGAATGTTTTGCATGGCCCTTTTGTATTCTTGCAAGGAAGCAGTAGTCTATATCACATGAATGCATTTCAATCATGACACAGTGTAGGTACATCATCGTTGTAGCTGCAGGACCTGCAGGTGCAAGGACTTGATGCTTATATGAAATTAACTTATATTATTTTCCATAAAATTGAAGTGGATTAAGAATACAGCACTGTATTTCTTCCTGCAAGTAACTAGATCATTTGAATAGTAATAAGCTCAAAACAAATGCAAGGCAGCATCACAGCTGATGAGCTGTAGTCATCTAGCAGCTGGCCTCCTGCGTGACCTGTAAATTTCTAATGCCTTCTACATTTTATAAGAACATTTTACATTTCCAGGCTGATTTTGTTCTTATAAAATTGGTGTTATATTTCTAAGATTTCAGCCTGAGGTTCTTAATCCATGTGTTCTTGTCTGCTAGTATTTACTGTATTACACCATTAGATCTCACCAACATTACTTTTACCTGTTTCACATAACTGGTATAGTTTATTAGAATATTGATGCTGAAATTCTCTATAATATAACAATAATTTAAGAACAAAACAACACTCAAACGCTATTAGGACTGCATGTTTTGTTTATCTGATGAGGTCTCCCACCAAGCAAGATAAATTTCGGTTGGGAATGACCTGAAAATAGTTTGCCACTCAAAATCTAAAATTTCAAAAATGTCGAACTTCGGCAAAAAACCCTCAATGGACTGTATGTTGAAACAAAAGCCTGGTTTCCATATGGTCGCTGAAGTCGCCAGGATCGCTCAAAAACGGGTTCAGCGACCCCAGCGACTTTATGGAAACAAACTAATTTATTTTGCTGGCGACCCTCAACGACCCTGGCGACCCAGTCGCTGGGATCGCTGAAGTTCTATCTCAGCGACCCATGGTTGAGTGCACGCCAATTGCAGGGCATTGCTCGCGCAATTTTAATTGCTAGGCCCAGATCTCTGACGCGTTTCTGGACTCGAGCGACCTCAGCGATCAATGGAGACAGACTGTTGCTGGAGTCGCTCTGTCGCTGAACTCATTTTCGCGACCCGACGACTTCAGCGACTATATGGAAACCAGGCTAAACGCCCCAAGTATGAATTTCTTGCTTGTTTGGCACCACAAAAGAATTGTCCATGCATGAAGAGCGCATTTGAATTTTGAAAGAGGTTAGCAATACTGTAAAAAGAGAATTGACGTATAAGTCATGCAAAATTCACACTGTTACATAACTTGCTTTCATGGTAGCTACTTCTGTCGTAAATTATCTGCTCAACTCAAGGGGCTCTTTGTGGAAAAAATACGGCAAGTACACTTGATATTCCGGGACTCGACTGCCATAAAAGAACATCAGGTTCTTTGCTAATGTGTCAACTTTTTACTGCTTATAAATTAATTTACTGAATGTTTCCCTTCAGAACTAAGACAGTGAGTGGTTACTCGTGCTAAAAAAGCTGAGGAAAAACCATAAACTTTTCTGAAAGGAAGCCAATCGGCTTCAAATTGATTAATTTGCTTCTGAGACGTTACCCAAGTACAGAAACTTCTATTTCACAGATGTGAACAGCCATATTTCGTTACACACTCTTTGCAAAAAGCTGATGTAGGAGGTTCTAAAATAAAGGAATGTGAGCACTGAGTTGAGCTATTCAGATTTTACATTGTGCCCATAAGTCAAAAACAGAATATACTTGACTGATATTCTTCACGCGACGAATACTTCATTTGCATTAACATTCCATTCCCAAGCATCCCAAATTTTCATTCATGCGTTAATGAGCACTACAAATGCATTCTCGTTGCATTCCGTTGTGCAGATACATGCCAAGATTACATAGCCGATTGCCACGCATTGTCAATTCTTTTAAAGAGCTTCCATTAAATCATTGCTCTAATTCTTCTTTATGCATTTTATAATGAGGAAAGAAAATCACACAAAAGTTGAACATTTTTTCGAAATTTTCCATTTCCAATATTTGGCTCAAACACTTGCCCATTTCCATATTACAACAAGAACTGATTTGCACAAGACACATTTTCCTGTTGTTTTACTTCTCTACAACAAATTTAAGTCACATTTATTTAACATCAGTAAAAGTTCGTCTTTATTTCCCCCTCAAAAACCGATTAGACAGGGCATATAGTCTAAGAATATAACAAACATGCTAACCTTAGTTTTTTTCACTGATTCCTATACATTCGGACCTGCTCTTTCCAAATCCGCCGAACACCTTTCCGAAAAATCTTTTGTTGTCACGTGATTGATGACATCATTTCCGGGGAAAATTTCATCTTTAACGTATTGTAACATTTTCAATTTTTAAGATATGAACATGAAACGTGCGTATTTGAGATCAGCTCGAAAAGACCTTTCCAATGATATAAAAAAAATATTATTTTGCTAAATATTTGATATTTTCTTCCTCCGCAGCGACTAATAAACTGATTCATCGCAAAGTAGTTTTTTGCATAGTTTGTTCGTCAAAATGTCCTTGAAATGGTTATTGACAATTAAATCGTGTTCCATGCGTCTTCTCGAGGTGGTCTAGTTAAAATCATCGGCAGTTTTACGCAGGGTTTGGGGGCTTTTTATTTTGCGGACTGCTTATTTGCTGAACTAAATTAATATTTAGAAACTACTGAATGAAAAAAATTAAGGTAAGGGCTTGCTCATATGAGCCCGCTTACCGGGCCACCTCACTGAGCGAGATCTCACCTACTCCCCAATGGAGTAGTACCGAGATCTCGGCAAGCGGGTTGAAAATTTCCCGTATGAAATCTCCATCCGACTTACGGGGCCAGAAACGTGCCAACTGCGGATGCACAATCATTATTTTCATTGTCAATTTCTCCAGTGACAAATATCATGCTACAGTTTCCTCCCCTGCAGGCGGGACGGAATTTTCTCATATGAACAGAATATACATCTGTCTCGCTTAGTGACCTGGCCCGACAATAAGGCTCATATGAATAGGCCCTAAATAGTCACTCACTATCCGAGAAGTCAGTTCTCTCTTCTTCCGATGTTATAAAGTCGTTTTCCCATTGCTAAGCTTTATTTGATTCACTAACGAAGATAAAACTACGATGAACTTTATATTTCCACCATAGTTAACAGAAAATCCTTTGGCAAAATAGATAAATTTGATTTCTGCATTGGCTTGACAAAATGATGATTGGGATATCTGTAAATGATGGCTAAGGTGGTCTGCAACAAAAAATATTATACAACTTCTGCATTGAATACGACAGTGGCATAGATAGAGGGGGGTCAGAGGGGCGAAAAACCCCTCTGTGGACCTAAACTGCCGTTTTGTCGAAAAATTGCTGATCTTGTCGGAAAATAAATTTCTTCTTTTTACGCTAAGTTCTACTAGCTAATTTCATATGATAAATCCTATGATTTTACAAGCAAGGTAAAGAAGGGGGCCCCCAGCCAATCATCCGGGAATTGTGAAGATAACTGACACACTGCTCAAATTATATCTGACTAAAACAGACTAAAAAAGGAATGGCAAAATTGTGATAAATTCAAGTCTTTAATAGCGGCCATTTTGAGATCCAAGCTTAAGCTGTGGTAAATGGGACGTCAATAAGAAGTTTAACAGAATTCACAAAATCTCACCCCAGGTTTCATCGCCAATCAACACCGAGAACAAAAACCCAAATTTTCTATTTCCATTCTCTTACGTTACAATGTGACAAATGCATAAACCTATACTATTTCGACTTTCTCCGTTTTCTATTTTCTTCTTTACATCTTTTATCATATGGGTTTGCTCTTTGCCTCAATTTCTTTTCTTACTTGCTTTTTGATAAGAGAAGTAATTCTTGGAGCATCGCATTCATGTAGTACTCCTGCTCATTGACGGGCTAGAGCTCTGTTCTTATGAGCCATATTTTGCTTCTACTTCGAACCAATAGATTTACAGCATTGCTAGATGAGTGTGATTCGCTGGTACAATCTCATTATGGTGCGAAGATGCATGTCAATTCACGGACACGTGTCCATTCCATGTGCATCAAAAAGGCACCATGCGACCACGCTCCCATAGGAGACAACAAAAGTCGTTGAAAAACTTTTAAAATTGTGTTATATTCTTTTTGAATAGATGGAAAGAAATGCGAGTAAGCAAAAACTTCCTATCATTAACACTACCCTCTTTTTTTAAGGACCAGATAATTTTTGCCGAGAGCTCGATGTTCTTAATTATTTCATAATTTGAGGCTTGAATGTTCTCAAAGTGTTCTTGTTTTAGGAGCAATTTTTTCCAATAATATATGGGAAGCTACATAGAGTACAGTACAATTTTGTTTAGAATTTGCATGGTTTTGTTTTGCTGAAGTGAAAAAATTTAAAAATCATCTTGTCTTTTTTTATTTCTCATCCGAGGCTGAGCATGTTCTAACCTTGTTTTTATTCTTTGAGAAATCGAGCCTCAATGTTCTTATAAAGTTTTCTTATAAAAAAGGAATGTACTCGGTAGTTGGTGCATTGCGTGCAGCTCAAAATCCGTTACAAAGAATAACCTCTTGCCAGACAAGATGTGAGTGGCTTGGCTCGGCCCGATCATAGCAGCATCAAAACTGTTGGGCTATAAATGAAGATATAAATAAATGAAGGTGCGCTTAAGTTCATTCTGAAACTTAGCTTTTAAAAAGTAATGATTAAGGGTATGAGCCAAATGGTGAAAATGGCATAATATATTTTTTAAAATGGGGCATGTAGAATTGATAGGAGTTTAAGCATTGAATATCCAGTACTGAGCCCTTATAGACAAACCGATTGGTCGAGCGCTTCGCTTAATAGATATATCAAATATTTCTTGATATCAACAGAAGAAATGTTTCAAACTAAGCAGGAACAAATGTACAGAATCTTGATATCTTTCTCAACACCGAAGATATCGACAGTTCATTTTAGCAATGTGACGTCGCACATTAGCCTCGGCAATAGGAACAGTTCTATGGGCTGATGACTATTTTTGGCACCGCTTGGCGGGAATACCAATGTGATTGATTGGCGGGAATACCAATGTGATTCATCATCCTTTTCTATAAAATCATGGCTGCTACAATAACGTAGGAAACACATATCCGTAGTACACCGTTAATCATTAGCTACACAACTGCATTTATCAGTTTCGCAAGATCCCGACGCGAGTAGCTGGAAGACATTAAGTCTATGGCACTTGATTTGCATAGAATATTGAATAGCGCAGCGTTTGTCATACCTTTCCCTCCATATAAGTGACATGTGAACAAATTCACAACCTCTTCTTTCACATCCATATTCGCTTCTTGACTCAAGAACAGGTTGTGGTATTCTTTTGCATATTATCTTTAATGCTGTCAGGGTTTTCACTTGCTTGCAAAAGCACTGACAGTGTCACATTCGGTAAAGTCATGGAGAGCAGGTAAGCTTCTTGAAACTTTGTAACCAGAGCTGCCTCGCACCTTTCTTCTTGTGCAATTTTGAATAACAAATTTTTACTTTGAAAACACAAGATTGGCAAAGTAAGTTAAATTGATGCCTGGCTTGACCTCGTATTTTGGGGCAAAACCACGTTACAAATATCTGAAGCAGCGAGAATCTGTAGCGTGGCTGGGTAAAGCAGGTATAGTCAAGAGAACACAAGATGTTGCTTGCTCGAGATCAATCATTCAACTAAAATACTATTATAATTTTACCTAACTTAAAACAATCATAATACGACACATCAATCAATAATGACAGCACAACAGATATAATATAGACAAACGACACGGTCACAAGTACATCACAGGAAAACAATATATCTAACACGAACATGATTCTACTTCTAATATATTAACACAGACATGATACAATTTACTTACGCAATCATAATATTACATCTTCCCCTCCCTTACAAGTTGAAAAACGGAAAAAGTATGCATGCATTAATGTGCCACAACATTTCCAAAGCGAATGGGGGGATTAACGACCTGTCGGAGAAAAGGGGGTCGGTTGGGCCTGGCAGCACCACCTCCAATATCCCTTTGGTTCCCAGCTGCTGGATCGACCTCCGCCTCTACAGTTTCAGAAAGGGTAATGCCTGGGGTTTCTGGCCCTGGGTGGACTGGGATACCTGGACTTAAGGGTAAGACACAGGGCTTCAAGAGATTATGATGCGCAACAAGAGATTTTCCCATGGACGATGTTAACCGGTAATTAACCCCATCTCTTGACTGTATTCTGTAAGGGCCAGTCCATCGTTTACCAAATTTCCAATGCTTGGGGCGCCAAAGCCAGACCGTCTGTCCCGACTCAAAGAGCTGCCAGTTTCTCTTACTCTTGTTGTCGTACTGGGAAGCTTGCTTAGCTCTAGCATGGACTAAATTACGCTGTGCAAGTTGATTCGAGTGGCTAAGAGCTTTCCTCAATGACTGGCTATAATTTGACTGGCTGGTAGGATTTCGTAGGGGAACACCCAACTCAACTTCGATAGGCATTCGAGCTGGGCGTCCAAATACCATCTCATAGGGAGAAATACCTGTTGACTCGTGAACACTTGTGTTATATGCAAAGACTGCTTGGGCTAGCCAATCATCCCAATCAACAGTATGTTCTGAAACAAAGCTAGAGATGATACTTTGAAGGGTACGATTTTGTCTCTCTACAAGTCCATCACATTGAGGATGGTAGGCAGTGGTACGGGTCTTTTTGATGCCCATCAAACCATATATTTCATGCATGAGTATGCTATCAAAATTGCGACCCTGGTCGGAATGGAGAACTGTAGGTGGGCCAAAACGAGAAAAAACATGAGACACAAGAATATTAGCTACAGTCGACGCTTTCTGATCGGGAGTAGGGAATGCTTCACACCATTTGGTGAAGTGGTCCATGAGCACAAGTATGTGTTTGTTTCCGCGTGATGTTTCCTTAATAGGCCCCATATAGTCCATAGCCCAAAAAACAAATGGCTCGCTAATCTGAATTGGTTGTAAAGGGGCCTTGGTGTTGTGTGGATTCTGCTTAATTTGGCTACATTCAGGACAGCTTTGAATAATGATTTAATTGATGCATGCATTTGAGGCCAAAAGAACCGCTCTTTAGCCCTGTAGATAGTGCGAGTAATACCCATGTGACCACCAGAAGGGCCACTGTGTAGACTATGGAGGACACCATTTACCAAGTTTTGGGGCACAACAACAACATTATTGGGAAAAGAGCTATCAGGGTCTATTGATTTCATTAATAAGCCACGATCCACAAAAAGTTGGTCCCAACACGACCAATATGACGACAAGTGTTGATGTTTCGACCACACAAATGATGGAGGCCGAGGAAAGCCCTGTTCTTTCATTTCAATGACCTTCAAAATATTGGGGTCTTGGTGTTGAGCTGTGTACAAATCTGTGTCTGGGATAAGACCAACAAAGCAGTTGACAGGGGTGTTCGTGGAATGGTTGGGTGGCTCAGAGGGAGAAGGGGGACATCTATGATTTAAGCGGGAGAGAGCGTCTGCATTTTGGTTTGAGGCCCCGGGGCGGTGTGAAACAACGAAATCAAATTCTTGGAGGGTCATAATCCATCTGGCGATTCTACCTTTAGCTTGGATAGAATGTAGCCACTTCAAAGCTCTATTATCAGTAATGAGTTGAAACTGACGGCCCAAAAGATATACACGAAAATGGTCAGTTGCAAACACAACAGCCAATGCTTCTTTCTCCATTGCTGTGTAATTTTGTTCTCGGCTTGTGAGAGTTCGACTGGCATATGATATTACCCTTTCATGGCCTGATTCATCAAGCTGGGTTAAGACAGCACCAAGCCCAACATCTGAGGCGTCAGTTTGTAGGATAAAGGTTTTGTTCAAGCAAGGGTAGGCTAAAATAGGTGCTGAGCAGAGGCAGGTTTTGAGGTATTCAAATGCTTTTTGGGTGATATCTGTCCATAGAAATCGAGTAGCTTTTTTAGTGAGGGCCATTAGGGGAGAGGCAATGGTGGCAAATTCCGGTATAAACCGCCTGTAGTAGCCTGCAAGTCCCAGAAAGGATCGTAGCTCCTCCAGGGTAGAAGGGGCTGGGATGTCTTGAATTGCCTTAACCTTTTTGGGGTCAGTATGGATGCCGTCTTTAGAAATAGTATGCCCTAAATAAGCAACCTCGTGCGAGCCAAATGAACATTTGGAAGCTTTAACACGGAGATTTTGTTCTCGAAAACGTTGCAAAACAGATTTCAAACGATCACAATGCTGGTTGATATCTTTGGAAAAAACAATTACGTCATCAAAATAGCACAAGCAAGTTTCGTAGGCGAGACCAGACAGGACAACACTTATGGCCCGTGAAAAGGTAGCCGGGGCAGTGGATAGACCATATGGCATGCGTAAAAATTCATATAGACCAGTAGGTGTCATGAAAGCTGTTTTCTCCCTATCTTCTGGGTCTACACTGACTTGCCAATACCCACTGCGAAGATCCAAGGTACTAAAGATGTTATACCCATTTAAGGCGTCCAGCAAGTCATCAATTCGAGGCAAAGGAATAGCGTCATGCTTAGTTACTAAATTTAATTTCCGATAATCAATACAAAATCGATAAGACCCATCCTTTTTCTTCACAAGGACAATAGGAGAAGACCAGGGGCTTGTGCTGGGCTTGATAACACCTTGAGTAAGCATGTCCTGAACTTGCTTGTCAACCTCACCTCTGTAGTGATAGGGGAGGCGTCGAGGGTGTTGGCGGATCGGAGGGGAATCACCTGTGTTTATCTTATGAGAAGTCACGGTAGTGTGGCCTAAGCCATTGTTAAACACATCGGGATATTCAAGCAAAGTCTGCAACAGATGATTACGATCATGGCTAGATAAACTAGAGCTAACAGCTGTCTCTAATTCTTGCAATGTGCAAGTGTCCATGCTTGGCTGGCAAACACTAGCACAAACATTATCAACAGATGATCTCAGTCTAGCTGGAGGAGATTCAACAACTGGAAGAAATTTGGCAACCTTCTGACGAGAATGTAATTCGACTGGGGACTCCGAGGAGTTCAAAACACGTACAAAGACTTTACTATGGCTTGATTGATTCAAAGTTGATGCAATAATAAGGGGAGAATCATCTAAACTACATACCATACCTAACTGTTCAGAATACCCTCGAGGTAACTTAGCTTGTAAAATACACTCACTACGACCAGGGATGGAAAAACTATCAACAAGAGTGAGGGTGACTGGCCCTTGGCTGGACGACTGGGCAAAGCCAGAAGGCGAACCCACCTGAGGAGAACTGGACAGGATTGAACAATTAGAGGGAGTTGAACCAGAAGGTGGGGCCCAAGGTATCAAGGGAGTACTGCCATGTGGCCCATTTAAGAAATAGGAATCCCCAGAATAAGCCAAATGCAGTTGAAAGGCAACAATAAAATCCCATCCCAGAATGCATTGGAAGGGTTGTAGCATATTATTACATACAAGAAATTTAAACTTGAATTCAAAATCACAACCAGGAAATGAGAACTGGAAGACCGCCGCACCAGCAGGTTGCAACGGTTGTCCAGTAATAGATAAACAAGTGTTGGAACTACTTTCAAGTAACGGTGGGACAATGTTTTGCTGTGTACAGCTCTGAAAAATGCGTTGGAAAGCATCAAAACTCAAAATAGATTGCATTGACCCTGTGTCAACAAGAGCTGACAACTGTACACCAGTAAAATTACAAGAAACAAGGGGTTGGCAAGGAACTAGGGCACGTGGAGCAACAGAAGTAGTTCCAAAAGCAAAAGTAGTGGGATGCTCATCACTCCAACCTAATAGTGAGGCATCCCCTGAAAGTTTAAAGAAAACTTACGATCGGATTGTTGAAATATATCAGATTTTGGCTGAGATGAATCAAAGTTATTGGCACAGTTCTGTGGATGATGGCCCCAGCCATTGCAAAGGGTACATTTCTGCGCTCTCTGACGTTTGTCGCAATTTCGGACGATATGACCAGGTGCACCACAGAAGAAACAGCGAACAGAAGAACCAGGACGACGAGGAGGCATGACAGAAGATGGTTGACGAGCAGCTGATGCCGAAATTGCAGCGATTAGGCTAGCTTGGCCTTCGGCGAGCTTGTTGAGTAGGCCAGCAACAGGTTGATGATCGATACCAATGAGCAAAAGGACGCTCGCCGAGAATTTTTAAATAAGTACTCGGGAAACGATTATCGGTAGACCGAAGTTGGCGTGAATACGAAGAGTCCACACCGAAAATAATAATCGCCGTTGTTGCTTTTGGCGGGAAACTTAATTCCGGTTATTTTGTCTTGTGCGTTGCTTGCTTTTGCAAATGTGCATGTTTGTAAATATGCATATAAATATAACTACCTAATTTCGTAACATTTAAAATCGATAAGATAGCTTGCGAAGACTCTATGATATGGGAGGAGAAATGTAAATTGCTATGATGAATAGACACGTCTGAATGGTTCTTGTCCAGACACTAATGTCTATTTGTTACCTATTTTACTATTTTGGGATGATGGGGGTTTCTTCTGTTCATACTATTAAATGGTTCTCTAAGCAGTTGAAAGTATAAAATGCTTGCAATTTTGCAAAACGTTGGCGGTATCCACACTGTTTTTGGTTGCTAAAAATGGCTCATTGATGCAGCTACAGGGAAATTGCGTATGTTGTGGTGGGAAATTTTTAATTTGCACGTACGGGGGTCATTGTTTACAACAACAAAATTTTTCCTTGCTTAGAGAGCTATTTGTAAAAATAACAGGATCATTTGCCCGCAGATATTTTAGTATTGGTTTAAAAATTCTGGACTGTTTGTCCAGAAAGTAATTGTTTATGGTCTAAATGAAGTTTTGTAATGGTGCATGGCAAAACACGAGCTGTAATTCCGAAGCTATAACATGAAATATTTTCGCAGTTTTGGGCTTAAACTGTAGCCCATTCCTAAATCTAATAGGTATTTTATGATTTGTTAAAAAATAACTTCGATTTATTTGATTTGAGACCATTGTTCACGGCCTTGTGGGATTGTGTAAGTTGACAACACACACAACACACGAGCTGTTAATGCTTCAGATTACCTGGAATATAGTTTCGACTTTTGGTTCATATTGAACCTTATTGATATATCTAACAGGTATTTTTAGGTTGGTTTTGCTGTATTCACTATTAGATGCCTGAATTATTGATTGAAAATAGAATTTTGTCGAATCTGAATCTTGTCCTGAATCTTGTCCTGGCGACATTAGAATAAGCATTTGCTTGCTATGTTTTTGTCTAGGCAAATGGCAGAGTGCAATCAATGTCAGAATCGATATCACAGGATGTGTGAGAGAATACCAGGTCAGGCATTCCATGACACAGATGTTGAATGGAAATGCTCCCACTGTCAGAATAAACCTAATAACTAGTATATTAAATAAGCAAGTAGGGCATTCCTGCAGAAGTCTGCAGGTTAAAAACTTCCCGGCAACCAGTATGCTCTGCTGGTAAGTTTGCTCCGGCGTTACTGTTATTTTCTATCAAATTGCGTTAAATGCACTAACGTTTTTTCGTGTTACATATTTTACATTTCACGTTGGCAAGAGTCAATAAAAAGTAACCAACTTCCCAACTTTGTGCAGCTTCGTAACTTTAACTCTTTTTAGGCCTGTCCTATCCTGTCCATTTAGTTGTGATCGTGCGTGATGTTATTGTATTGTCGTTCGGACCGCGGGGGCACACTACCGAATACCGAATGCTCGAAATTTTACGACAAAACTCGGACATAAAATTTTTCGGTGAGGGTCCTTTTGCTCATTGGTATCGATCATCAACCCCAGCAACATTATCCAGCGGTAATTGTTGTTGTTGTGGCTGTTGTGGTTGTTGTTGTTGTGACAGAGGTTGATCCGCCATGGCCAAGGGGCGAGTGGCAACAGCGGCACATGCAGTGGCAGAGCTGGTGGGCAACCGTTGGAGTGAACGAAACCGCTGAGCGAATGACGTCATTGTGGCCAAGGTTGGCGTAGGATCAGATTCCAATAACTTCAATTGTAGTTCTTCTGGCAAGCCTTTAAAGAACTGCCGGCGTAGTAAGGCATCAAAAGCCGGTCCAGATAAATCCGGTTCAGCGTTCCGAAGTGATTCTTTCAAACGCCAAAGGAAGAGCGTGGGATCTTCTGCGGGGCGAAGGCGATGGTCTTCAAACTCTCGATAATACCGCTCACGGTCAGTTGGAGGGCAAAAACACTTGTGCAGACTGGCGACCAAGCTGTCCAGAGATGTTTTATCCTCATCTGAGAGGGTTTCATAATATGTGGCGGCCGGACCATCAAGAAAGGCTGGAAGCTTTAGGAGTTGCGCTTCGGTATTCCATTTGTTAGCGGCAGCACATCGCTGAAACTGACGAATCCAGACACCAAAATCCCCAGAAGTAAAAGGAGTTGGTAAAATGCTTGAAGCCATACCTGTGCTCCTGTCACCAATTTGTAGCGTGGCTGGGTAAAGCAGGTATAGTCAAGAGAACACAAGATGTTGCTTGCTCGAGATCAATCATTCAACTAAAATACTATTATAATTTTACCTAACTTAAAATAATCATAATACGACACATCAATCAATAATGACAGCACAACAGATATAATATAGACAAACGACACGGTCACAAGTACATCACAGGAAAACAATATATCTAACACGAACATGATTCTACTTCTAATATATTAACACAGACATGATACAATTTACTTACGCAATCATAATATTACAAATCGCAGGGGGAGCAAAGTGCAGCGTATTCATTTGACCAGGTGTTAGAGACAAATCTCGTGTTAGGGCAATCAATGATGGACCTATGTTGACAGTTTTGAGATATTGACCTTGCTGTTTTGCTTACTGTAATCCTTAATTGTTGACTTTTTTATATTTTGTGATTTCCGCTGAATTAGTTGATTAAGACTTGATTATTATATTGAGAGTTAGTTGGAGATTTAGAGATTGTGTTACGGTTGCTTTAAAAGTTGTTTTATGAATTTATTGTTTGGTTGTTCATTGAGAGACGTTTAACTGTCAACGAGTGTTATCTGCCTGTAAGGTCTAGAAGAAATAAGCCATATAAAGAAGAGAAGATCAAGGAGACTGTAAGTCCATTGTGTTTTATGAGTATTCTAAAAGAGGGCCCGCTGTTAGAAATTTGTGTTTTAACACAGGGTCCAAAAGTGAAAACGCTGTGTCGTGTGAGCAGTGCTATCTGTAAAGCATGGAGTGTGGAATGATTGAATGGAATGGAGTATGCGGAATGAAATGAATCTTTAAGAGGAATAGGAAAGTTACTTAATATATGACAGCAAACTTACATGGTTGTGTTCCTTTAGGTTGTTTAATCTTATTCTGGCATTATTTTACACTTGAAACTTATATAGTCTCCCAGAAATTCTATCTGTAATGCCAACAAACACACTAACACCGCTACATATCTGTCAGATTTCACATGGATATGCTCGCTATACATGGGATAATATATACAAATCCCCATGTAAACAAGTCGAAGCAATCCTTACAGGATGGACATGTGTCAAATACCGATTTTCGTGTTTGATTGAACTTGACAAACAAATCAATACTGATTCAAATGCCATTTTCAAGACACGGGGATTCATATCATAACTAAACTGCGTCACAGACCAATACTCACTCTTGAGTAAATGTTTGTGGGCTGGTCATATCTTAAAGATTCATTCCACATTCCATGCTTCACAGATAGTCTGTGAACACAGTGAAAAGTGCCCATCGTCTTTGCCTCTGGAGTCCGGGAGAAATGAAAACGATGTCGTGTGTAAGCCATCTATCGGGAATGACGTGAAGGTTGCTTTGACTCTCCCAGAAGACGCGTGTCATTGAAGTATGCAAAGAGATGATATCTTTTTTAACGGAGCTCAGCATCATCGTATTTGATTGGCCGATATCTTTCTATTTCCCGGGAATGCAGGTAGCGGTACTCATCTCCTGTGCACGCATGCCTGTCGTTTGATCAAGAAAAGTACGTTGGTGTTTGTTTTGTTTTTCAAAGAGATTATTGCAACACAAGTCCACCAGCACATGCTAGCCCCTAGCATAACATGCTCTGCTACAGAAGATATTTTATGTACCAGGGTAAAGTAAACAGCTGAGCTGCATGGGTATTACAAACGAAAGAAATGGTTATCACATTATACATAAAAAATCGTAAAGCATAAAAAGGAGCGCAAAAATTTTACTATTTTGCATTGTTTTGAGTTTGCCATATAAGGTAAGAGCAATGAGAAGCCTCCAATTCGAACACTCACTTTTAATTTGGAGCAAAGTTTTGATTTTGATTTTAAAGGACGCTTGCTCCAATAATAAAGGCAGTCCACAACAGAAGAGAACTACACTGGAATTTTTCTTTGGGAGTTTCATTTTTAATTTAAGACAATCCTCATTCCTTGCTTGCGATCATTTGACTGGCTGTACACCTTTAGATTACTTCAATGGCCGGTCCAAACATAGTCAGAGCTGATTTAGGCCCAATTTCGTTGGTGGCTAGACCAGAATTTTCAAATCCCTTAATTTCACCAATGAGTTGGGGCATTCATTTCCTTCGATGTAACGAGAAAAATATATTAAGGAATAAAACTGTCCAAATTTTATATTGATGAAATTCAGATTTTTGGCAGGTTGATTGATCATTTGTTATTCAAATTTGAGCAAAGCATGACGGTTGGAGGATGAAATTTCCTGGATTTTGATAATACTAGATAGAAAACTTTCAAATATTAAAGATTTTTGATGGCAGTAAAACTATAGCTAAGGCCTATCTGCTACGATGTAACTCGGATTTAGCTTGATTACTTCTCGGGTGATTACTTTGACCTCGCTTTGTTTCATCTTGAAATGAATAAAAAGCATGTTTAATTGACTTGTAAGCTTCTAATGTCATTAGAATATTGCATTGACATACTGTTAACTGCTACAGAGTTTATCAAATCTTGTTTTACTAATCTATTGTACATGCTGGCCAAATGAATTTATCTGAAATGAAAATTAACCAAGGCTTTCAACTGCTCCTTCAACCTTGCAAGAAATATAATATAGCACTTTTTGTATGTCTTAGAGTTTTGAGGTCAACAACTATGTCAAAGAGTTGCAAAGCAAAGCTGATAAATTATGTATTTGTGGGGAAGATGTGCTTGATAATCGATTCTACTCAAACAATACAATCTGGACAAATGACGAGAAAAAACGCATTGCCCGAAGTACCAAAACTTGACTCTGGTTTGATTGGCATGTTATATATATCTTTGTAGTAAAATGCAACCCCTAGTTCTTGCCTCAGCAATTCATGGCATGGTGATTTTTCCTCTTGACATGAATACCTTCCCATTTCAACAACAAGGTGGAACTGCCGTGATTAATGCTGGTGTTTGAAACAAATATGGCTGACCACTGGCAGTTTGAATCTAAAACTTAATATAATATGACGAGAGGCAGGGGCAGACTGAAAACCTTCATTGAATGTTATGCAGATTTTTAACTAAGATTCGTCGCTTAGCTTCAAGTTTTTAGGGTTT
This sequence comes from Sanderia malayensis, assembly GCA_013076295.1. NCBI lineage: Eukaryota > Metazoa > Cnidaria > Scyphozoa > Semaeostomeae > Pelagiidae > Sanderia > Sanderia malayensis. Next base: position 48,565 of record RQOL01000839.1, read on the forward strand.
TGCCATCAGACCTGAAATAGGTTATTCCTTCGCTGATCTTCCTTTTAGACATATCTCCACACACAACTTTCCGCCGCTTTTGGTGATGGGTTCCAACATAAAACATTCCGTGATTGCCTAGAAATAATCACCGCTTTTGCTGCTATATCTTTGAAGATATCTATATTAAATCCTGCCAGTTGACGGGCTAGCAAAATAAGAATTAATTAAAGTACGCAAAAATCGAACTAATTGCTGGATCAGAAACAAATTTTTATTAAATTTGGGGCTCTACTAAAATAAATATTACTTCTTAAAATGTTTACTTAGCCAAGTGGGTTATGCTTGGATTACGTCATTTAATTGATTCACTAAAATGCAGGTTTTAGAATAAACAATTTTCGAAATCAGTTGTAATAAAAATTGCTTCAAATAAGTTCTTCAAACAAATTGCGATTATCTATTATATGATTTCCTATTTATAGTTGCATATGCATTAGTTTTTGACCGTTAACGATCTAATCAACTTGAAAAACGTCAAATAAATAAATGAGATTCGTTTTCATTTGGCGAATAGCTTTACAAATCTCAAATTAGATTAAATTAAGAGTTCCTTTTAGACAAATCTAAGGGATTTGTTGATGATTTAAGAAGTTTTGAAATCTCAATTATCATGGGACTTTTTGTATATAAGTGATCCGAAAAGAAATGTAAAAAATATCATCTGCATGCATTTGATTGTGCAAAAACAATTTTTTTCGAAGGAAAAGATTCTCCTCCAAGTTTATTTCGAGGTGCTCCTGGCAGATGTTTTAAATTTATAAAAGAAAACTAAATCATTGTTGTATATTTTCACAAAATCAAAACCACAATATATGGAGAACGATCAGTTCTTTTATATTGAAGAAGATAAACAATAAATGCTAATGTGAAAGAAGATCAGTCATAAGTAACAAAGCTTCAATTGTAAATATATTGTGTAGCAGAACAAACAACCTCTGAGATGGACATTCAAAAAAATTTCCTTTGTAATTAAAATTTCCAAAATGTCGTCAACCTCCACCTTGACACTTTTGCTCACACGAAAGGCAAAATGCACATGTTACACGGATAATATTTCTTATACAGTCCAGCTCGATATTGGGTAATATCGAGTGAAAGTAGCTAATTTTTAAAAAGTTGAACGCATAAAAAGCAACGTGGATTATAACTCCACCTGTACCATGTTAGCACCTGGGTTTGTAATTACTATTTTCTGCATTGCATTTTTATTAATCATGAAACGTAGTTGTGATTATCAACTTGTCCAATCAACACAACAAATACAAAATCATGTTTGCAAGGGAGGATAGCAGCAGTAAAAGATAATTTATCAAAGATCAAATAATAAATGTAAACCAATCCAAACTAGTATCACTTTACTGCATCTTATCTAAGAATATCAAAATATTTTAATTTTCTCTGGCATTTTATTCGCCTTATTTGCCATTGGATTTCAGGTTTCATGTATTACATTTATTTTTTTAGCTGACGTCAGCTGCTTCATTTTCCTTCCCCACCCAGTCATCCGCCCCCCTGCTTGTCAATGCAGGTGTATGATTTTAAAGTTGCTCATTTACCTTTCAGTCTAACAGATTGTCGACAAAATATACTTTTTGTCAATATTGCATGATGGGAAGAAACGGCAAAGGTATATAATCGTCGTGCAAGAGTAGAGATTGTCCATTCAGACAAAACACTGCATTAAAACAACCAAGCTGTACACATCAAATTACATACGATGAAGAAGACACTATTTTGTGGATTTTTGGTTATCATGCTTGCAACAGCTTGTAAGTAAAATAGTTATTCTCTACGTAGCTTGAATTCTAGTTTTCCGTGTGGATTTGCACAAATTTTTCCATTCAATGTTAAAAAGCTAATTTATAAGAAACTATAACCACAATGGCCAAAAATAAGAAACTTTAATGCTAGGCTCAGGAATAGTTAAGAAACTGTAAAATGTTTATATTTAAAAAAGAGTCCGTGGACGTTAGTTTGTGCACTACATGGCCTCGGTGAATATGAAGTATTTCGTTAACTTTTGTGTGAAAAAGATTCTAATTCTTATGTTGATATGTACGGGCTATTTTTGTGACGATCTGTTTTATATCCATCCAAAAATGTTCAACTTCAAAGCAGTAAGGTGATCTTAAATCCCGAGATTAAGAAACTTCAATAATAAAACACAAATATTGCCATGCTAAGTTGAGAAACTTTTAGTATTAAGCGTTGATCCAAGCTTTTCATAAAAAAGTTTACTCGTTTTTTTAACATTGATATCATTCTGCCAAGTATTTAAATTTCATTACTCAAAAAAACCCTCCAGATTTAAGAAATGTTTTTCCGAAAGTAGATTAAACTTCTTTTTGGAAAATAAACTCTCAATCTTTCCAAATTTTATCAAGATCTTCTTGACCACTCTTAAATCTATTTAGGCAAGATAAAATTTTAACAATTATGCTGTTGGTCATTCTCGTTTCAAATAACTTCATGAAATGAAAATTTAGTATATGATTTGTCTCGATTTTCGAATATTAGCCCAACGACCTGCCAACAAGTAACTAATGAATTGAATTTTCGTTTTTCATTCTTGATTAATTACATCAGATTCTAGCCTGGCTGATTAATTATATTATGTTGAGAAGCTAGAATTTGTGATCGTGTTGGTAAAATGGAACAAACTATGAGTACGAATATAGATCTACGCTTAAAACCAAGCTGGCACGCGCTAACAATCTTGGAAAACTGTCTTCAGCGGTCCTCTAAATGTCATTTGGATTAAGTTAGAGGTTGGTTAGCATCTGCCCACATCTCAGGAATATTTAGATAATCTCCAAAATTTTTGTTAATTGGAGGATTTTTTTCGAGACTGGATGACCATATCTAGAGCCTTTGATTTTGAAACACTGAGTAATGGGATTGAGTAACCTGAAATGATATGGAATGACAGAGAATACTTAGAAAACCAACTAATATGATAGGGAATGGCATTGATTATATTATTTATTTTGTAACGTGTGTAACCGATTATTCAGGAGGCATTCCACGTTATAAAATATGCTTAGTTCCATATAAGCCAGAATGACTCATGCAAGTTGAGCAGAAAGTAAGCATACTTATGTAGATAGATGCAGCTAGATAGATTGTAGGGCCACTTTGGTGCAGGTAGATTGTACAGCCACTTTGCCATAATAGGACATGCAAGGGTATGGGCGTATCATTGGGGCACCCCCTGTTTTGAAAATTGTTTCTTGTGCGTTATGATTATTATACGCACATCAATTTTACTGTAATCCTTTAAAACGTTGAGGAAAAAAATTGTTTCTAGTGCAGGCAGTTTTATTCATAACATAAGCTATTGTTTTTTAATGAAAGCTAGAGTAAGCTGGATATTCAGAGTTTTTCATAGCTCGTACATTTACATCTAGTGTACGCGTACGATATTTGGCTTCTAAATCTTCTGACCCTGGAACATCGAAAGCCCCCAGTAAACAGCTTCATCGTTAAAAGCTGTCTGATTATGCTCTATTTTTAAAACTATACCAAAATTGTCAAATTTTTGAATTAGATAATATAATAAATGTTATTGCCTTATTTTTCGTCTTCAGCTACTTGTGATTTATCATATATCGTTCTTCCTTAGCTCCTTTCATACTGGACTATAATCCTCTTGAACGCTTTGTTTTAATTTGATTTTCTTCCTTTTCAATCACATTGTCCTTAGCTGATATACCATGGAAGCGAAACTAACGTTTTGTGTATTTCTTCATACATAATTCATAATTTATGTTCTAGTCAATATCTTGGTTGATAAGCTTCTATTGCTTCCTTTATTTTTTGTCCTCACCTGTTCGTTGTTACCTAACTTGCTGAACAATGAAATACTCGCATTTTTAATCAATGAAATTAATACGGTGTCTTTACAAGGATTGATTAATTGAAATCTTCTTATATCATTCAACATTTCTATTCGACACTATTCCATCCAATTCTCTGTTTTTTAGCAAAACAATTTCGAACTGCTTCTGATGGATCTCTTTATTTATTACATTTTTTAGGCTTCGCAAAAAGCATAAAAGCAAAAGGTAACGTAATGCAAATACACAATTATAGATCTAAATAGAGCATGCGGTTAAATTCCAAATTGGATTGCCTCTTCCTAATGGAAGATTTGCTTCAGAGCAGGCCATTATCTTGTTAAGTTACTTTCCTAATAACCAATGAAGGTGCAAATAAACCATTCAAGATAAAGTAGGATGCCATGTGGAATTGTATTTCGTTGGTGATACACAAAGATAACCCTGGTGGGTGTTTATTGCGATAGCGAAGTTCAATTATTATGCTTGAATGTGGGTATTCATAGCTATAGCTAACAATAAACACAAAGAGCAGTAAAGGGGCGCTTTCCTGTATTCTAAAATCAACCTTTTATATTTCTCAGTAGCTTGTTCAGAATAATTACCCCACATACTTTATGCTTGGCAATAACAAGAATTACTTTTTCAAATGTAACATTTTTAATAAGCTCGTGAAACTCATTTTATAGATGCCATTATTGCAGAAATAAGTCAACTGTTGGGTAACGTAGCAGGTAAAAAGGATTCATATTGTTAAAACTTTGTATTTGTATATGTACGTTGTATTTGAAGCTCTATAAAACGTTGAAACGCAGAAGCTTTAATGCCGTAAGGCTTTGTAAAGTAATTTTATAGAAGTAGAAGAAGTATTTTTATCACTTTTACTTGATTTTGACAATTTCTAATAGAAGATGAATTTGCAAAAACAGTGCGGGAAGTAAACAATAACAAGAAGTCGTACAGCAAAAGAGGTTGGTTGAGTTAGCGCAATATTGCTCAGACTGCCGCATTTTGAAAATCTGAAGCCTACCTCATCCATGCAATCTCACCCAAATTAATACTTCCTTCGAGCTAGCTTTATTAAACTACATTTAGCGTATTGAAGGCTCGCCCTTGTGGCATCATATAAATTACAAGCACAAGAAGGGACTGCAGAGGCTTCGGTTTTTCACGAATTTTCTCTGACGGTTTCTCAATGTGGCATTTGAAGTTTTGTAGTGCGGCACTCAGAGCCACATGGTCTGAGTTTGACAATTAGGAGTATGACTTAAAGCTGACTACAACTGAAACATTGATAACGTCATTGCTAAAACCCATTGGGATATGGAATGTCCATGTCTATATATGCTGGTTCAGCCACATAGTTTGACACTAAATAAAGAAGCAAGAAGTGAAAGAAGCTTTCAGTACCAAACTTTAAAAAAATGTGCCTTTGCCACTGAGAAATGTCACGAAAGAGCGTGTGGATAATAAATATAACTTTAGTTAAGTAACCATGAATGCTCAGCACCATAAATAAATTCTGTTTCCATTGCAGCTTGCAGAAATTCAATGCCATACACGTGCACTTTGATAATAAGTCCAGACCCCTCAGGCTGCGCGAGATTTGGAAATCACTGTATGCAGTCATGTGGCTTATGTTGAAATTATTAAACCGTAACGCTTCAACTTAATAATGTAATATTTATCTCACATAATGTAATGTTTATCAAGATATCGGGGATATGATGATATATGATGCTGAAAATATCAGTTTTAAAATGTTGTTGCTGTTTGTTGTATATATTTATTGAACATTCCTGGTTGTTTGTTTACCCGTTTAAAAATGGCGATAGTGGTCGATTGTGGCAGGACAGGAAATTTTAGCTTTGAAATATGTTTGTCTTTCATCACAATTGTTTTGAAAAGCAGCTGGCTGCCAAAGTGAGGCAAGCATGGCGCCTTTTCCTTTCATGCGCATATAAGGAGCTATATACAAGGAAAACACACAGAGACCAAAGATCTTATCTTTACTTTATAGTTGTATAAAGTACCGTGGAGTTTGAATTACTCTCCCCTGCTTCGAAAAACCTCCTCAAATTATCTCTAATTCAAAACCTAAACATTTTAATAAAGTTTCTTTCCCCTCGAAAAAGCTCTTGCTGATAATATGTCGATTTTTGCCATCTTGAAGTTCCCAATTCCCCATTTGCGTTCTTTAGATCGAGTCAAAACAGAGAACACATGCGCTTAGTCGATGATTAACATTAAATATTGAAAAAATAATCCTATAAAAATGCTGTAGTCCCAGCTGAAATTGCATGAAAACAGAAAAAAATTCACCCGTTTCAGACATAAAAAAACGTGACAGAGAAAGCTTCATCATCTCGGAGAAGGACAAGCAAGTTCTTTTTAAGCTTAAGAAACCTACACGTTGTTTTCATAAGGGGTCTAGCTCATGGCATATAGATAGCCCTGAAGTTCCCTCTTAATATACACCCATTTTTTATAAGCAATTTCAACTCGGGCTCAGTACTAAAAATTGCTTAGCTGGAAGGCAAATTTGAGTACTCACAATTGCTTAGCAATTGCTTAACTTTTTGTTCTTTTTTTTAAATAGATTAGGAAAAGGTAAATATAGGGCCATATACATGTCGTCAGAAGGCACGATAAATTAAAGATAAATTGAAAGTCAACAAGTATTGAGGGCAGATAACGCTTGCACAGGCTATTCCTGTTAATAAGATGGTGTCAGTTCACATTTCCTGTTAAGTACTGAAAATACAATTTTTCAAATTGCTTAGCAGTCTTCAACCCAGTACTAAAATTGCTTAACTTTTTCCTTGCCGAGTAATGCCTTGCTTATAAAGCAGTTGCTTATAAAGAAAAATGCGTGTAATGAAAAAATGGAGGCGAAAATGATGAAAATAACTTGAATATAGCTAAATATTATTATTGTACAAGCAAATCGTTAAAATCTAAGAAGCATTTCCGCATCGTTAGTTTAGTTTACGGTGGAGTAGCCTAAGGCGCTGGGTTTGATCCTTAAGAGGCCATGCCTTCACTGGTTCAAAACGTATGGTCAGAGCCACGAACAACAAGCCGTCAGCCAACTCAGCTGTCCATCCTTCCGAGGTCGGTAAATGAGTACCCAGAATTTCTGGGGGTAAGGGTTTGTACCAACTAGACCCACATTGATAACAGCCATCATAGTTGAAGTGGCTATCCTCATAGTTGAAGTGGCTATCTATTCGTACTTACTTACTTACCTTTGTGGCAATTTTTCAACGATGCCTTTTCCTCCGGAAACACCCTCTGAAAGACCCCCTTAATTAGCCCCCTGGGGGGCTAATTCGAGGATTTACGGGTTTTATGGCGCGATCTGGACTGGAGTGAAGCCACAGTGGCGTGATCTGCACATGAGGTGTTTCATCCGCACGCACCCTCACATCATATCCATGGTCAATCAATTGAAGATTCACCAGTCAACAGATTTTAGTATGCTGTTTCCTGTACACGAGATTAGCCCACAGAGAGAAAAGTAGAAAAGATAAAAGAAAAGAAACGAACAATTTACAAATTACGATCTTGCTCTTCATAATATGGCAGGCGAAACCGTACACGATCTAACCTCCAAAGCTGTAGCCCTTTTCAAAACTACTTTTGGTGATTGGGAACCGAAATTTGCAGCCTGTGCACCTGGAAGAGTAAATCTAATTGGGGAACATACAGATTACAATGATGGATATGTTTTTCCAATGGTAATAAGATTTTTGAATTTAGGCCTCTCCCGTTTCCGGCAGAGATTCTACACATGATGAGGAGCAAAAGTATTGCATTACCTGGTTCAAAATGTCGTCTAGAAGTGGCCCAAGGCACAAACAAGAAAATTTACATAACAATATATGGACACCAAACAGGTTTCATTTGTTATTGAAACCCGTTTGGTGTTTATGTATTTGTTATTGTTATTGCCATTTTGCTCAGGTGGTGCCATACGTTTGCTCAGCAAGTTTAGCTTTTATTATGATGAGGTTTTGTTTTACAGACTTGCATAAGTTTAGACTTTCGTTACATTTGTCTTAAAATACTGGTTTTATTTGCATACCATAATAATACTGCTCTATAATTTATGAGGAAAGATAAGACAGCCCAATTTCATATACATTCTATCATCCATTTTTAGCAACCATTTTATCTTGAATCCCCTTATTACTGGTGGTTCAGTGCATGTAAGGTTTCATAACCCACAATGGTACAGAATGAATTTTTACATGAAATAGCAAGTTAGCATCTTGTCAGCTACAAGTGACCAACAATTAAAATACCTTCAGAGAATGAGAAGGATTCCAAAACTAAGATACCTTGAATAAACCTGCATCCACTAAATAAGAAATCTATGTGGCCAGACATAATGTGAAGTGAATGTTGTAAGGATAAGCTATTGTTAAGATAGTTGTTGCTTGTTTTTCAGGCAATTGAGTGCTATACAGTTATTGTTGGTGCAAAGTCTGACAATGAATTTTGTGAAATTGTTACATCAGCAAACACAGGTGGCCCAAATCAAGTGAAATTCAAATTACCTACACCACAGGAGCCCCTTGTTCCAGAAAATGCATGGGCTGATTATGTGAAAGGTGTCATAACATTTTTCCCTGATAGCATTTCGACGTTTAAAGCAGCAGTTGTATCAAATGTGCCACTTGGGGGTGGATTGTCAAGCTCTGCCTCACTTGAAGTTGCAATGTATACATTTCTTGAAGCAATTTCAGGCAAACAGCATAATCCAAAAGAAAAAGCACTTGCTTGTCAAAAGGCTGAGCATGAATTTCCAGGCATGCCTTGTGGAATAATGGATCAGTTTATTAGCGTCATGGGTAAAAAAGACCATGCTTTGCTTCTTGATTGTAGGTAAGCATCATCTTTTGGTGTTAGA
>RQOL01000839.1:57457-93273 GCA_013076295.1 Sanderia malayensis
TACCTAACAAACTCCTTATAGATTCTCTTGGTATAACCAACGAACCGGGATATAGTCAACTCTCATCATAACGAAGCAAATGACAGGCGGCCTGATCATAATTACCCTCGGTATAACGTTTCCTTAAATTATTCACTTCTTATTATTTATTTATTTCCCGTGATAATTTATCACATTCTCTGGGGAGAATCAATATTGTCACAGATAAAACATTCATGAGGATATCACCTGCTCTTGTTTATCAGGGCAGGTGATATCCAACCGGTTGCTTTGCAATATGTTGATAAAGGGTGGCTCATCGTTGTCATCTATATCAAGGGAAGCAAGGACTCGAAACGAACAAAATCAAAATACAAAAGACTATATAACAGACTATTTGCTTCCGAATTGTAAGAGAAACATAAGCATAAGAACATTAGAAAAAAGAACATAGCAAACTATTTATGTATTTATGGTAACAAGTCTGATCAGTTGATTAATTTGATTTCCAAAAAGTGAATTATGTATTTATGGTAACAAGTCTGATCAGTTGATTAATTTGATTTCCAAAAAGTGAACAATTCACACCCTCAATTGCAGACCTTGGCGTGCAAGACCCATTAATATACACAAATATAAATAGTTAGCAAGGTTAAAAATTTACATGCATTAAACAAAATGTTGTAATTTCAAAAGTACCACATACAGTTTTAAAATAATCTGCGCGAAATTCTAGAGAACCTTCCCAATTCTGATCTTTTTAGTTGAATTTTGGCATATAGTTCGGTGTGATCATTATTTGGCGTACTCTCTCTCTCTCTCTCTCTCTCCTCTCGAGATTTCCGCATAGAGCTCGTGCATCAAAAACGAAAGCTTTACGCCACTCCTTCCAAAGATCCCCAATAAAGAACAAGTAGAGGCCCAGACAACATGGAATTCCAACTCTCCCCTGTATTGGTGGATGGATGGTGCAGTGACGGAGATTAAGGTGGTAAGCGGACAAGCTCAAAACATCAAGTTGATATGTAGCCACTTTCATGTGAAATTATATATTGTATTTGTATCAAAGCTAGCTTAAACTTCTTGTCATACATAAATTTCATTTGTGAGCCTCGATTTCATATGAACTTAAAGCATTATTTTGACCTGCAAAAATGTCTACCCAACAGCAAGCCTAAATTAACAGGTGTTCTTTTGATCAATTTCACTTCATGTGCCTGAAGCACGAGAATTTAAAATAAAATTTGAAGTTGTCATTTTTAAAGCAATGTCTTATAGATCAACAATATCGCTGGGGCTAATATAATGATGGCACTAAAATATGTGGACCAATTCTAAACGTAAATACAAACTGAATAAAATCTAAAATAGAGAAATAAAGACAGATATTTATACCTGCTTCTTATTTAAAAAAATTGCATGGAAAATTGCCGCCTTAGAGTAAAGTATGACTTTGTGTATAATCAAAAGCAAGACCACGGTTCAGACGAAACAAAAATTGCATTGGTCGAAAAGTGTAGTAAATTTATCACACAAACTTAAAGGGAAATCCCAGTGAATTAGAATGAGTCAGTGAATAAAGCTAAAATGGAACTATAGACCTTTGGTGCATTATTTTAAATTGTAACAATTCAACAATCCAGATTATTCGATTGGCTAAATCAATTACTAAAGCATATTATATATTAAAACAAAAAAGGAACATTTGGCCTACAACTCGAGAATCTTGCACCATCAGCCGGAGATGATATAAATGTCACTGCCTTTTCATAATTCTCCTATGGAAAGATGAAAAGGAAAAATCACTAATTTTTTAATCAATCCCATTTGGTCCTTGATGAAGTCTATTAGGTTATTAGGTTGCGTAAAATTGTGTATAATATAGGTATTTATAACGAATCAAAACCTTGATGTGCTTGACGAGAGGTTCAACTTTATTGCTGTCCACCAAGGTTATTGTACAACCCCCAAAACCTCCACCAGTCATTCGTGAACCATAAACACCATTTACGCTCGTGGCAAGCTCAACTAATTCATCTAACTCATCACAGCTTACTTCATAATCATCTCTAGAATAAACAATAGGAAAAAACCATAAGTAACAAATTGTTTGGTACAGAGTGCGATGAAGCGCGCAAGCGGTCATCCTTATTCAGACAGTCGATAAAGTCCTCTGGTTATCTGGCTCTAACGTGTCCGCTACATTAGATTGTTGTCTTCTAAAAGAACTGGAAAATGGACTGGAAGATGGACCAGGCTTTACTTCATTTTCTGGACATGTTGTTTCAGTTAGAGATCCAACGTTTTCAAGTCTCTTCTAAATACGTTCATTCTTTGCAACCGATACGGGAGAAGTAAAAGGAAAACTATAGAGAATGTCGATGGCGGCAAAATCTTTCGCTTTCCTGAGCAAATCTTCCAACTTCATGAAAACTCGTTAAAGTTGATCCTCTTCCATTGATCGTAACACATCAAGCTCAGCAAATAAGAGGTTGTTTTCAATGTTTTGAATTGGCAAAAAGAAACCCACTCATGTCGTCGTTTCAGGCCCTTGTCCTTTCGGGCTTTCAGGATGCTCATCTATCTTTCTGGACAACACTCTATTTCCATCTTCAAAATCTAAGACTGGACTTACACTAAGGTGACTTGCATAATTAGTGGTGCCCTTAATTTCACCCGCTCGTGCTTATTTTTGCTGTGTATATGAGTTATTAGGCTGTCCCGGGTAGACGTAAACGGGACAGCCCATTTAAGCGAGATCCAATATTTATCAAAAATCATGGTGAAAAGTATATTGTTTATCAAATTCAGTTTATATGTGTGCTGGACCAGCCTGAGGGACAGAAATCTCACCATCAGTCTGCCATCAGTAGGACGGCCCGGGTATCGTTTAACTGTCCCAGCTGTCTATGGTCGGTCGTTCAAATTGTTCCAGCTACCCAAGCCAGCCCGGATCATATAAGCCAGCAAGGCCCTTGGATGTGATTTTCCTCTGGTGCAATTAACTATTGTCATTGATGTTTATTCCATCGGAACAAGGGTAGATAATTAAACCGCTTCAGCGCCCCTATGTATTTTTGCGGCAATAGTCCTGGGCCCTAGAGATGATAATACGCGGAATGATAATACATCAGCCCTATTTAGTCTTCACTAACCTTGCGCGTCACTACACCTGGATTTGCCCACCCATCTCTCGCAGTGACGGAAAAACACCCGTTATACTTCTTTCAAACAGCAAGCCACCTCGCTCGTTCGTACTCTACATATCCTGAGCAGTTTAAAAGTAGAACATTGACATTGATGAGACTATGTCACTGTTGTAATGAGACACTCCATTGCTTTCGAATTATTTGCACCACATGTGTCGCCTATTATTTCATTTGTGAGCGAAAGTCACAGTACACTTATAAAAATTTAATTTTGAGTAAAGCCAAAACAAACAGCTGTGCCGTGAAAGACAGACTCTACCAAGAGGAAAGCCGAGTAATTATCGAAGAAAAGAACATCCGAAAGATTGTAAAATTTTCCGACAAATGCTGGTGAGGGGGACGTCCCTACGCACCCATGTACCTACGCCCTTGCCTGAACCTGTAACAAGTAGCCAATTAACATCATATATTAATATCATATTTAATATGATATTAATATATATATAATATACAATTTTTATTCGAAGTATAAATTAATAATTTATACTTGCAATAAAAAATCTTTATCGCCAGGTCATCATAAAAGTAGACAAGTATTAAAAAGCCCTGAAAAGAATTCAGAGTGAGACTTTAAAGACTTTGCCTCCATGCTCCCATCTTACGGCATCACAAAACAAATTAGTATACCATAACTACTCGAATACGCCGCATTGTTAATTTGAAAAACCATGAAAAGCAACAAACCTAAATAACACGTTTTCGCAACCTGGCGGGATCTTTGACGGCATAGCAGGCGTTTTTGTTATTGAAATTGTTGAATGGCTTTAACTTCACAGAAGGCATTCGATGGCTTATTCAATTTGTAGCTTTGGTTCTAAAATGGGGGGGGGGCGGTACTTTAATCGGAGAAACTTTCGCGGGAAGAAACTTTCGCGATTTTCGCGTTTTTGGCCAAAATTCGCGAAAGTTTATTGCGCGAAACTTTCTAAAATATGAAATTCGCGAAAGTTTATTCTTGATAAAAATTTCAAAATTGGAAATTCGCGAAATTTATGAAAAGTTTCACTTTGAATAAAAACTACTTCAAGGTTTCTGTTTAAAGCTTCTGTTCAGACTTGGAATTCGCGAAAGTTTACTTTCGCAAAATGTCCGATTTTGCCTAAAACGCGAAAGTTAATTCTAGAAATTTCGCGTTTTTTTCGCCTCGCGAAAGTTTCTTCCCGCGAAACTTTCTCCGATTAAAGTATATGCGCATTAAACATTAAGCTAGAGCTTTGAATGAAATTTTACCTCAGTGAGTGATGACTTTCAATCATTAATTTGCCGAAGAGTTCGTAATCCCCGTTACTGAAGGCTTCCGCTCCTTCTAAAACTCGGTCGATCTCAGTTACAACATGGTGGGCTCTCTGAAATATTTCGGCGCTCATTGAATCTTTGAACCCTTGAAAAATGAATGAGAATGAATGAAAAGAAAATGGCCTAAATGAAAGCAACAAGCAGATACTTTCACAATTATGTCAGAGGACATTTGAAAGGCGTCTCAAATGCTCTTGGCCTTTTCTAATATACTTTTCGCCTAAATGCCGTACGCGGTGAATATTCAGCGCTCAAAACGGATAATCGATCAATGTTGGATCATTAGCTTTCTCGTTTCTATGCAGCACCTCATTTTCAAATGACTTATACGTCATCCCAAACAAGTTATAATAATAACGGATTATACACCTATTACATTAAACTATCCATAAATTTTATAATAATTCTCGCCGTCTGTCAAAAGATGTTAATCATTAAGGTCAAAGAAAGTAATCATTAAGGTAATGTCATTCTAAAACTTCAGAACTCTCAGCCATCATTGGACAGAGCAACATAAAATATCATCACAGCACATTGCTTCATAAGCAACATTTTATAGGAAACTGCAAAGGACATTTTCGTAAAACAAGTCCTTAAGTGAAAGAACTCCTCAAATGTTGCACCAATATAACACGGATGAGGGTGGGTTAGCCTCTTTGACCTCTCTGGAGCATTGTGCCCCTGGAATTAAGAAAGCTCCAGTACTGAAACTATGGCATTTATAAGACAGTATAAGATTTCTGGTTTTATCAGACAGGAAACAAGTTCATGCAAAAAAGAGGTGTTTGTTAAAAAACTAAGCAAGAAATATAAGGACTTTTACCAAGTAGTTCTTCAAAAGTGACGTCTCTTAAACTTTTCTTTCGAAGTAATTTTGCTGCTTCATTGCATTGTTCCCTTCTTGCTGAATATTCCCCTCCAGTTAACTCGTGCCTCACATTAGAATTTGTAATTACAAAAGCAACATTTGAATCTGATAAATGCACCAGTTTACCTTCCATTGACCTAAAAAGTATGACACAGATATTAAATGTTAAACTCTTATATCCAACTTCAAGATAAGCAAATATGATTTAAATTGCATAAACCTGCACTCCAATAAAAAGGGTGTACTGAGCACACAAGATCAGCTGGGGATAAGAGTTGCATTGTTTAAACAGGCTTTGGGGATATAAAGGGTGGCAAGAAGCAAACCCAGTCAGTCTCAAGACTTATAGTTGGTGCCCCAGTCTTTCAAAACTAGCACAGAAAGCAAATAGCTGGAAAACATTCCCGAGTTTAAGAAAGTGGTGGGCAAACAGTGATCAATTTCAAGGCCCAGTTGAGATCCTGGAGCCTTTGAAGTTCCCTTGCTGGCACAAGGGAAGCATTTACCAGGATAGGAGGGCAAAAATATAGCAACCCTTGATATATCAAGGTAAGTTGAGTATGTCAACTACCAAGACGATTTCTAACACCAAAAGATGATGCTTACCTACAATCAAGAAGCAAAGCATGGTCTTTTTTACCCATGACGCTAATAAACTGATCCATTATTCCACAAGGCATGCCTGGAAATTCATGCTCAGCCTTTTGACAAGCAAGTGCTTTTTCTTTTGGATTATGCTGTTTGCCTGAAATTGCTTCAAGAAATGTATACATTGCAACTTCAAGTGAGGCAGAACTTGACAATCCACCCCCAAGTGGCACATTTGATACAACTGCTGCTTTAAACGTCGAAATGCTATCAGGGAAAAATGTTATGACACCTTTCACATAATCAGCCCATGCATTTTCTGGAACAAGGGCTCCTGTGGTGTAGGTAATTTGAATTTCACTTGATTTGGGCCACCTGTGTTTGCTGATGTAACAATTTCACAAAATTCATTGTCAGACTTTGCACCAACAATAACTGTATAGCACTCAATTGCCTGAAAAACAAGCAACAACTATCTTAACAATAGCTTATCCTTACAACATTCACTTCACATTATGTCTGGCCACATAGATTTCTTATTTAGTGGATGCAGGTTTATTCAAGGTATCTTAGTTTTGGAATCCTTCTCATTCTCTGAAGGTATTTTAATTGTTGGTCACTTGTAGCTGACAAGATGCTAACTTGCTATTTCATGTAAAAATTCATTCTGTACCATTGTGGGTTATGAAACCTTACATGCACTGAACCACCAGTAATAAGGGATTCAAGATAAAATGGTTGCTAAAAATGGATGATAGAATGTATATGAAATTGGGCTGTCTTATCTTTCCTCATAAATTATAGAGCAGTATTATTATGGTATGCAAATAAAACCAGTATTTTAAGACAAATGTAACGAAAGTCTAAAACAAAACCTCATCATAATAAAAGCTAAACTTGCTGAGCAAACGTATGGCACCACCTGAGCAAAATGGCAATAACAATAACAAATACATAAACACCAAACGGGTTTCAATAACAAATGAAACCTGTTTGGTGTCCATATATTGTTATGTAAATTTTCTTGTTTGTGCCTTGGGCCACTTCTAGACGACATTTTGAACCAGGTAATGCAATACTTTTGCTCCTCATCATGTGTAGAATCTCTGCCGGAAACGGGAGAGGCCTAAATTCAAAAATCTTATTACCATTGGAAAAACATATCCATCATTGTAATCTGTATGTTCCCCAATTAGATTTACTCTTCCAGGTGCACAGGCTGCAAATTTCGGTTCCCAATCACCAAAAGTAGTTTTGAAAAGGGCTACAGCTTTGGAGGTTAGATCGTGTACGGTTTCGCCTGCCATATTATGAAGAGCAAGATCGTAATTTGTAAATTGTTCGTTTCTTTTCTTTTATCTTTTCTACTTTTCTCTCTGTGGGCTAATCTCGTGTACAGGAAACAGCATACTAAAATCTGTTGACTGGTGAATCTTCAATTGATTGACCATGGATATGATGTGAGGGTGCGTGCGGATGAAACACCTCATGTGCAGATCACGCCACTGTGGCTTCACTCCAGTCCAGATCGCGCCATAAAACCCGTAAATCCTCGAATTAGCCCCCCAGGGGGCTAATTAAGGGGGTCTTTCAGAGGGTGTTTCCGGAGGAAAAGGCATCGTTGAAAAATTGCCACAAAGGTAAGTAAGTAAGTACGAATAGATAGCCACTTCAACTATGAGGATAGCCACTTCAAATATGATGGCTGTTATCAATGTGGGTCTAGTTGGTACAAACCCTTACCCCCAGAAATTCTGGGTACTCATTTACCGACCTCGGAAGGATGGACAGCTGAGTTGGCTGACGGCTTGTTGTTCGTGGCTCTGACCATACGTTTTGAACCAGTGAAGGCATGGCCTCTAAAGGATCAAACCCAGCGCCTTAGGCTACTCCACCGTAAACTAAACTAACGATGCGGAAATGCTTCTTAGATTTTAACGATTTGCTTGTACAATAATAATATTTAGCTATATTCAAGTTATTTTCATCATTTTCGCCTCCATTTTTTCATTACACGCATTTTTCTTTATAAGCAACTGCTTTATAAGCAAGGCATTACTCGGCAAGGAAAAAGTTAAGCAATTTTAGTACTGGGTTGAAGACTGCTAAGCAATTTGAAAAATTGTATTTTCAGTACTTAACAGGAAATGTGAACTGACACCATCTTATTAACAGGAATAGCCTGTGCAAGCGTTATCTGCCCTCAATACTTGTTGACTTTCAATTTATCTTTAATTTATCGTGCCTTCTGACGACATGTATATGGCCCTATATTTACCTTTTCCTAATCTATTTAAAAAAAAGAACAAAAAGTTAAGCAATTGCTAAGCAATTTGAGTACTCAAATTTGCCTTCCAGCTAAGCAATTTTTAGTACTGAGCCCGAGTTGAAATTGCTTATAAAAAATGGGTGTATATTAAGAGGGAACTTCAGGGCTATCTATATGCCATGAGCTAGACCCCTTATGAAAACAACGTGTAGGTTTCTTAAGCTTAAAAAGAACTTGCTTGTCCTTCTCCGAGATGATGAAGCTTTCTCTGTCACGTTTTTTTATGTCTGAAACGGGTGAATTTTTTTCTGTTTTCATGCAATTTCAGCTGGGACTACAGCATTTTTATAGGATTATTTTTTCAATATTTAATGTTAATCATCGACTAAGCGCATGTGTTCTCTGTTTTGACTCGATCTAAAGAACGCAAATGGGGAATTGGGAACTTCAAGATGGCAAAAATCGACATATTATCAGCAAGAGCTTTTTCGAGGGGAAAGAAACTTTATTAAAATGTTTAGGTTTTGAATTAGAGATAATTTGAGGAGGTTTTTCGAAGCAGGGGAGAGTAATTCAAACTCCACGGTACTTTATACAACTATAAAGTAAAGATAAGATCTTTGGTCTCTGTGTGTTTTCCTTGTATATAGCTCCTTATATGTGCATGAAAGGAAAAGGCGCCATGCTTGCCTCACTTTGGCAGCCAGCTGCTTTTCAAAACAATTGTGATGAAAGACAAACATATTTCAAAGCTAAAATTTCCTGTCCTGCCACAATCGACCACTATCGCCATTTTTAAACGGGTAAACAAACAACCAGGAATGTTCAATAAATATATACAACAAACAGCAACAACATTTTAAAACTGATATTTTCAGCATCATATATCATCATATCCCCGATATCTTGATAAACATTACATTATATGAGATAAATATTACATTATTAAGTTGAAGCGTTACGGTTTAATAATTTCAACATAAGCCACATGACTGCATACAGTGACTTCCAAATCTCGCGCAGCCTGAGGGGTCTGGACTTATTATCAAAGTGCACGTGTATGGCATTGAATTTCTGCAAGCTGCAATGGAAACAGAATTTATTTATGGTGCTGAGCATTCATGGTTACTTAACTAAAGTTATATTTATTATCCACACGCTCTTTCGTGACATTTCTCAGTGGCAAAGGCACATTTTTTAAAGTTTGGTACTGAAAGCTTCTTTCACTTCTTGCTTCTTTATTTAGTGTCAAACTATGTGGCTGAACCAGCATATATAGACATGGACATTCCATATCCCAATGGGTTTTAGCAATGACGTTATCAATGTTTCAGTTGTAGTCAGCTTTAAGTCATACTCCTAATTGTCAAACTCAGACCATGTGGCTCTGAGTGCCGCACTACAAAACTTCAAATGCCACATTGAGAAACCGTCAGAGAAAATTCGTGAAAAACCGAAGCCTCTGCAGTCCCTTCTTGTGCTTGTAATTTATATGATGCCACAAGGGCGAGCCTTCAATACGCTAAATGTAGTTTAATAAAGCTAGCTCGAAGGAAGTATTAATTTGGGTGAGATTGCATGGATGAGGTAGGCTTCAGATTTTCAAAATGCGGCAGTCTGAGCAATATTGCGCTAACTCAACCAACCTCTTTTGCTGTACGACTTCTTGTTATTGTTTACTTCCCGCACTGTTTTTGCAAATTCATCTTCTATTAGAAATTGTCAAAATCAAGTAAAAGTGATAAAAATACTTCTTCTACTTCTATAAAATTACTTTACAAAGCCTCACGGCATTAAAGCTTCTGCGTTTCAACGTTTTATAGAGCTTCAAATACAACGTACATATACAAATACAAATACAAAGTTTTAACAATATGAATCCTTTTTACCTGCTACGTTACCCAACAGTTGACTTATTTCTGCAATAATGGCATCTATAAAATGAGTTTCACGAGCTTATTAAAAATGTTACATTTGAAAAAGTAATTCTTGTTATTGCCAAGCATAAAGTATGTGGGGTAATTATTCTGAACAAGCTACTGAGAAATATAAAAGGTTGATTTTAGAATACAGGAAAGCGCCCCTTTACTGCTCTTTGTGTTTATTGTTAGCTATAGCTATGAATACCCACATTCAAGCATAATAATTGAACTTCGCTATCGCAATAAACACCCACCAGGGTTATCTTTGTGTATCACCAACGAAATACAATTCCACTTGGCATCCTACTTTATCTTGAATGGTTTATTTGCACCTTCATTGGTTATTAGGAAAGTAACTTAACAAGATAATGGCCTGCTCTGAAGCAAATCTTCCATTAGGAAGAGGCAATCCAATTTGGAATTTAACCGCATGCTCTATTTAGATCTATAATTGTGTATTTGCATTACGTTACCTTTTGCTTTTATGCTTTTTGCGAAGCCTAAAAAATGTAATAAATAAAGAGATCCATCAGAAGCAGTTCGAAATTGTTTTGCTAAAAAACAGAGAATTGGATGGAATAGTGTCGAATAGAAATGTTGAATGATATAAGAAGATTTCAATTAATCAATCCTTGTAAAGACACCGTATTAATTTCATTGATTAAAAATGCGAGTATTTCATTGTTCAGCAAGTTAGGTAACAACGAACAGGTGAGGACAAAAATAAAGGAAGCAATAGAAGCTTATCAACCAAGATATTGACTAGAACATAAATTATGAATTATGTATGAAGAAATACACAAAACGTTAGTTTCGCTTCCATGGTATATCAGCTAAGGACAATGTGATTGAAAAGGAAGAAAATCAAATTAAAACAAAGCGTTCAAGAGGATTATAGTCCAGTATGAAAGGAGCTAAGGAAGAACGATATATGATAAATCACAAGTAGCTGAAGACGAAAAATAAGGCAATAACATTTATTATATTATCTAATTCAAAAATTTGAAAATTTTGGTATAGTTTTAAAAATAGAGCATAATCAGACAGCTTTTAACGATGAAGCTGTTTACTGGGGGCTTTCGATGTTCCAGGGTCAGAAGATTTAGAAGCCAAATATCGTACACGTACACTAGATGTAAATGTACGAGCTATGAAAACTCTGAATATCCAGCTTACTCTAGCTTTCATTAAAAAACAATAGCTTATGTTATGAATAAAACTGCCTGCACTAGAAACAATTTTTTTCCTCGACGTTTTAAAGGATTACAGTAAAATTGATGTGCGTATAATAATCATAACGCACAAGAAACAATTTTCAAAACAGGGGGTGCCCCAATGATACGCCCATACCCTTGCATGTCCTATTATGGCAAAGTGGCTGTACAATCTACCTGCACCAAAGTGGCCCTACAATCTATCTAGCTGCATCTATCTACATAAGTATGCTTACTTTCTGCTCAACTTGCATGAGTCATTCTGGCTTATATGGAACTAAGCATATTTTAGAACGTGGAATGCCTCCTGAATAATCGGTTACACACGTTACAAAATAAATAATATAATCAATGCCATTCCCTATCATATTAGTTGGTTTTCTAAGTATTCTCTGTCATTCCATATCATTTCAGGTTACTCAATCCCATTACTCAGTGTTTCAAAATCAAAGGCTCTAGATATGGTCATCCAGTCTCGAAAAACATCCTCCAATTAACAAAAATTTTGGAGATTATCTAAATATTCCTGAGATGTGGGCAGATGCTAACCAACCTCTAACTTAATCCAAATGACATTTAGAGGACCGCTGAAGACAGTTTTCCAAGATTGTTAGCGCGTGCCAGCTTGGTTTTAAGCGTAGATCTATATTCGTACTCATAGTTTGTTCCATTTTACCAACACGATCACAAATTCTAGCTTCTCAACATAATATAATTAATCAGCCAGGCTAGAATCTGATGTAATTAATCAAGAATGAAAAACGAAAATTCAATTCATTAGATACTTGTTGGCAGGTCGTTGGGCTAATATTCGAAAATCGAGACAAATCATATACTAAATTTTCATTTCATGAAGTTATTTGAAACGAGAATGACCAACAGCATAATTGTTAAAATTTTATCTTGCCTAAATAGATTTAAGAGTGGTCAAGAAGATCTTGATAAAATTTGGAAAGATTGAGAGTTTATTTTCCAAAAAGAAGTTTAATCTACTTTCGGAAAAACATTTCTTAAATCTGGAGGGTTTTTTTGAGTAATGAAATTTAAATACTTGGCAGAATGATATCAATGTTAAAAAAACGAGTAAACTTTTTTATGAAAAGCTTGGATCAACGCTTAATACTAAAAGTTTCTCAACTTAGCATGGCAATATTTGTGTTTTATTATTGAAGTTTCTTAATCTCGGGATTTAAGATCACCTTACTGCTTTGAAGTTGAACATTTTTGGATGGATATAAAACAGATCGTCACAAAAATAGCCCGTACATATCAACATAAGAATTAGAATCTTTTTCACACAAAAGTTAACGAAATACTTCATATTCACCGAGGCCATGTAGTGCACAAACTAACGTCCACGGACTCTTTTTTAAATATAAACATTTTACAGTTTCTTAACTATTCCTGAGCCTAGCATTAAAGTTTCTTATTTTTGGCCATTGTGGTTATAGTTTCTTATAAATTAGCTTTTTAACATTGAATGGAAAAATTTGTGTAAATCCACACGGAAAACTAGAATTCAAGCTACGTAGAGAATAACTATTTTACTTACAAGCTGTTGCAAGCATGATAACCAGAAATCCACAAATAGTGTCTTCCTCATCGTATGTAATTTGATGTGTACAGCTTGGTTGTTTAATGCAGTGTTTTGTCTGAATGGACAATCTCTACTCTTGCACGACGATTATATACCTTTGCCGTTTCTTCCCATCATGCAATATTGACAAAAAGTATATTTTGTCGACAATCTGTTAGACTGAAAGGTAAATGAGCAACTTTAAAATCATACACCTGCATTGACAAGCAGGGGGGCGGATGACTGGGTGGGGAAGGAAAATGAAGCAGCTGACGTCAGCTAAAAAATAAATGTAATACATGAAACCTGAAATCCAATGGCAAATAAGGCGAATAAAATGTCAGAGAAATTAAAATATTTTGATATTCTTAGATAAGATGCAGTAAAGTGATACTAGTTTGGATTGTTTTACATTTATTATTTGATCTTTGATAAATTATCTTTTACTGCTGCTATCCTCCCTTGCAAACATGATTTTGTATTTGTTGTGTTGATTGGACAAGTTGATAATCACAACTACGTTTCATGATTAATAAAAATGCAATGCAGAAAATAGTAATTACAAACCCAGGTGCTAACATGGTACAGGTGGAGTTATAATCCACGTTGCTTTTTATGCGTTCAACTTTTTAAAAATTAGCTACTTTCACTCGATATTACCCAATATCGAGCTGGACTGTATAAGAAATATTATCCGTGTAACATGTGCATTTTGCCTTTCGTGTGAGCAAAAGTGTCAAGGTGGAGGTTGACGACATTTTGGAAATTTTAATTACAAAGGAAATTTTTTTGAATGTCCATCTCAGAGGTTGTTTGTTCTGCTACACAATATATTTACAATTGAAGCTTTGTTACTTATGACTGATCTTCTTTCACATTAGCATTTATTGTTTATCTTCTTCAATATAAAAGAACTGATCGTTCTCCATATATTGTGGTTTTGATTTTGTGAAAATATACAACAATGATTTAGTTTTCTTTTATAAATTTAAAACATCTGCCAGGAGCACCTCGAAATAAACTTGGAGGTGAATCTTTTCTTTCGAAAAAAATTGTTTTTGCACAATCAATGCATGCAGATGATATTTTTTACATTTCTTTTCGGATCACTTATATACAAAAAGTCCCATGATAATTGAGATTTCAAAACTTCTTAAATCATCAACAAATCCCTTAGATTTGTCTAAAAGGAACTCTTAATTTAATCTAATTTGAGATTTGTAAAGCTATTCGCCAAATGAAAACGAATCTCATTTATTTATTTGACGTTTTTCAAGTTGATTAGATCGTCAACGGTCAAAAACTAATGCATACGCAACTATAAATAGAAAATCATATAATAGATAATCGCAATTTGTTTGAAGAACTTATTTGAAGCAATTTTTATTACAACTGATTTCGAAAATTGTTTATTCTAAAACCTGCATTTTAGTGAATCAATTAAATGACGTAATCCAAGCATAACCCACTTGGCTAAGTAAACATTTTAAGAAGTAATATTTATTTTAGTAGAGCCCCAAATTTAATAAAAATTTGTTTCTGATCCAGCAATTAGTTCGATTTTTGCGTACTTTAATTAATTCTTATTTTGCTAGCCCGTCAACTGGCAGGATTTAATATAGATATCTTCAAAGACATAGCAGCAAAAGCGGTGATTATTTCTAGGCAATCACGGAATGTTTTATGTTGGAACCCATCACCAAAAGCGGCGGAAAGTTGTGTGTGGAGATATGTCTAAAAGGAAGATCAGCGAAGGAATAACCTATTTCAGGTCTGATGGCAAAACCCTAAAACTTGAAGCTAAGCGACGAATCTTAGTTAAAAATCTGCATAACATTCAATGAAGGTTTTCAGTCTGCCCCTGCCTCTCGTCATATTATATTAAGTTTTAGATTCAAACTGCCAGTGGTCAGCCATATTTGTTTCAAACACCAGCATTAATCACGGCAGTTCCACCTTGTTGTTGAAATGGGAAGGTATTCATGTCAAGAGGAAAAATCACCATGCCATGAATTGCTGAGGCAAGAACTAGGGGTTGCATTTTACTACAAAGATATATATAACATGCCAATCAAACCAGAGTCAAGTTTTGGTACTTCGGCCAATGCGTTTTTTCTCGTCATTTGTCCAGTTGTATTGTTTGAGTAGAATCGATTATCAAGCACATCTTCCTCACAAATACATAATTTATCAGCTTTGGCTTTGCAACTCTTTGACATAGTTGTTGACCTCAAAACTCTAGACATACAAAAAGTGCTATATTATATTTCTTGCAAGGTTGAAGGAGCAGTTGAAAGCCTTAGTTAATTTTCATTTCAGATAAATTCATTTGGCCAGCATGTACAATAGATTAGTAAAACAAGATTTGATAAACTCTGTAGCAGTTAACAGTATGTCAATGCAATATTCTAATGACATTAGAAGCTTACAAGTCAATTAAACATGCTTTTTATTCATTTCAAGATGAAACAAAGCGAGGTCAAAGTAATCACCCGAGAAGTAATCAAGCAAAATCCGAGTTACATCGTAGCAGATAGGCCTTAGCTATAGTTTAAATGTAATGCCAATCAAAAGGTGAACAAAGTAAAACCAAATTAATAAATATCAAAGTCAAACTCAGCAAGCTTAAAAGCTGAACTATAGCAAAGCTTTTTTACCAGTTAACGTTTTTAACCATTTAACATTTTTCCTCCTTAACATCTAGGGACATCTAGCGATTAGCTAGTTTGACAACTAGTTTTACTGCCATCAAAAATCTTTAATATTTGAAAGTTTTCTATCTAGTATTATCAAAATCCAGGAAATTTCATCTCCAACCGTCATGCTTTGCTTTAAATTTGAATAACAAATGATCAATCAACCTGCCAAAAATCTGAATTTCATCAATATAAAATTTGGACAGTTTTATTCCTTAATATATTTTTCTCGTTACATCGAAGGAAATGAATGCCCCAACTCATTGGTGAAATTAAGGGATTTGAAAATTCTGGTCTAGCCACCAACGAAATTGGGCTAAATCAGCTTGACTACGTTTGGACCGGCCATTGAAGTAATCTAAGGTGTACAGCCAGTCAAATGATCGCAAGCAAGGAATGAGGATTGTCTTAAATTAAAAATGAAATTCCCAAAGAAAAATTCCAGTGTAGTTCTCTTCTGTTGTGGACTGCCTTTATTATTGGAGCAAGCGTCCTTTAAAATCAAAATCAAAACTTTGCTCCAAATTAAAAGTGAGTGTTCGAATTGGAGGCTTCCATTGCTCTTACCTTATATGGCAAACTCAAACAATGCAAAATAGTAAAATTTTGCGCTCCTTTTTATGCTTTACGATTTTCATGTATAATGTGATAACCATTTCTTTCGTTTGTAATACCCATGCAGCTCAGCTGTTTACTTCACCCTGGTACATAAAATCTCTTCTGTAGCAGAGCATGTTATGCTAGGGGCTAGCATGTGCTGGTGGACTTGCAATAATCTTTTTGAAACACAAAACAAACACCAACGTACTTTTCTTGATCAAACGACAGGCATGCTTGCACAGAAGATGAGTACCGCTACCTGCATTCCCGGGAAATAGAAAGATATCGGCCAATCAAATACGATGATGCTGAGCTCCGTTAAAAAAGATATCATCTCTTTGCATACTTCAATGATACGCGTCTTCTGGGAGAGTCAAAGCAACCTTCACGTCATTCCCGATAGATGGCTTACACACGACATCGTTTTCATTTCTCCCGGATTCCAGAGGCAAAGACGACTGTGTTCACAGACTATCTGTGAAGCATGGAATGTGGAATGAATCTTTAAGATATGACCAGCCCACAAACATTTACTCAAGAGTGAGTATTGGTCTGTGACGCAGTTTAGTTATGATATGAATCCCCGTGTCTTGAAAATGGCATATGAATCAGTATTGATTTGTTTGTCAAGTTCAATCAAACACGAAAATCGGTATTTGACACACATGTTCATCCTGTAAGGATTGCTTCGACTTGTTTACATGGGGATTTGCATATATTATCCCATGTATAGCGAGCATATCCATGTGAAATCTGACAGATATGTAGCGGTGTTAGTGTGTTTGTTGGCATTACAGATAGAATTTCTGGGAGACTATATAAGTTTCAAGTGTAAAATAATGCCAGAATAAGATTAAACAACCTAAAGGAACACAACCATGTAAATTTGCTGTCATATATTAAGTAAGTTTCCTATTCCTCCTAAAGATTCATTTCATTCCGCATACTCCATTCCATTCAATCATTCCACACTCCATGCTTTACAGATAGCACTGCTCACACGACACAGCGTTTTCACTTTTGGACCCTGGTCAAATGAATACGCTGCACTTTGCTCCCCCTGCGATTCTCGCTGCTTCAGATATTTGTAACGTGGTTTTGCCCCAAAATACGAGGTCCAGCCAGGCATCAATTTAACTTACTTTGCCAATCTTGTGTTTTCAAAGTAAAAATTTGTTATTCAAAATTGCACAAGAAGAAAGGTGCGAGGCAGCTCTGGTTGCAAAGTTTCAAGAAGCTTACCTGCTCTCCATGACTTTACCGAATGAGACACTGTCAGTGCTTTTGCAAGCAAGTGAAAACCCTGACAGCATTAAAGATAATATGCAAAACAATACCACAACCTGTTCTTGAGTCAAGAAGCGAATATGGATGTGAAAGAAGAGGTTGTGAATTTGTTCACATGTCACTTATATGGAGGGAAAGGTATGACAAACGCTGCGCTGTTCAATATTCTATGCAAATCAAGTGCCATAGACTTAATGTCTTCCAGCTACTCGCGACGGGATCTTGCGAAACTGATAAATGCAGTTGTGTAGCTAATGATTAACGGTGTACTACGGATATGTGTTTCCTACGTTACTGTAGCAGCCATGATTTTATAGAAAGGATGATGAATCACATTGGTATTCCCGCCAATCAATCACATTGGTATTCCCGCCAAGCGGTGCCAAAATAGTCATCAGCCCATAGAACTGTTCCTATTGCTAAGGCTAATGTGCGACGTCACATTGCTAAAATGAACTGTCGATATCTTCAGTGTTGAGAAAGATATCAAGATTCTGTACATTTTTTCCTGCTTAGTTTGAAACATTTCTCCTGTTGATATCAAGAAATATTTGATATATCTATTAAGCGAAGCGCTCGACCAATCGGTTTGTCTATAAGGGCTCAGTACTGGATATTCAATGCTTAAACTCCTATCAATTCTACATGCCCCATTTTAAAAATATATTATGCCATTTTCACCATTTGGCTCATACCCTTAATCATTACTTTTTAAAAGCTAAGTTTCAGAATGAACTTAAACGCACCTTCATTTATTTATATCTTCATTTATAGCCCAACAGTTTTGATGCTGCTATGATCGGGCCGAGCCAAGCCACTTACATCTTGTCTGGCAAGAGGTTATTCTTTGTAACGGATTTTGAGCTGCACGCAATGCACCAACTACCGAGTACATTCCTTTTTTATAAGAAAACTTTATAAGAACATTGAGGCTCGATTTCTCAAAGAATAAAAACAAGGTTAGAACATGCTCAGCCTCGATGAGAAATAAAAAAAGACAAGATGATTTTTAATTTTTCACTTCAGCAAAACAAAACCATGCAAATTCTAAACAAAATTGTACTGTACTCTATGTAGTTTCCCCATATATTATTGGAAAAAATTGCTCCTAAAACAAGAACACTTTGAGAACATTCAAGCCTCAAATTATGAAATAATTAAGAACATCGAGCTCTCGCAAAAATTATCTGGTCCTTAAAAAAAGAGGGTAGTGTTAATGATAGGAAGTTTTTGCTTACTCGCATTTCTTTCCATCTATTCAAAAAGAATATAACACAATTTTAAAAGTTTTTCAACGACTTTGTTGTTCCTATGGGAGCGTGGTCGCATGGTGCCTTTTGATGCACATGGAATGGACACGTGTCGTGAATTGACATGCATCTTCGCACCATAATGAGATTGTACCAGCGAATCACACTCATCTAGCAATGCTGTAAATCTATAGGTTCGAAGTAGAAGCAAATATGGCTCATAAGAACAGAGCTCTAGCCCGTCAATGAGCAGGAGTACTAATGAATGCGATGCTCCAAGAATTACTTCTCTTATCAAAAGCAAGTAAGAAAAGAATTGAGGCAAAGAGCAACCCATATGATAAAAGATGTAAAGAAGAAATAGAAAACGGAGAAAGTCGAATAGTATAGGTTTATGCATTTGTCACATTGTAACGTAAGAGAATGGAAATAGAAATTTGGGTTTTGTTCTCGGTGTTGATTGGCGATGAAACCTGGGGTGAGATTTTGTGAATTCTGTTAAACTTCTCATTGACGTCCCATTTACCACAGCTTAAGCTTGGATCTCAAAATGGCGCTATTAAAGACTTGAATTTATCACAATTTTGCCATTCCTTTTTTAGTCTGTTTTAGTCAGATATAATTTGAGCAGTGTGTCAGTTATCTTCACATTCCCGGATGATTGGCTGGGGGCCCCCTTCTTTACCTTGCTTGTAAAATCATAGGATTTATCATATGAAATTAGCTAGTAGAACTTAACGTAAAAAGAAGAAATTTATTTTCCGACAAGGTCAGCAATTTTTCGACAAAACGGCAGTTTAGGTCCACAGAGGGGCTTTTCGCCCCTCTGACCCCCTCTATCTATGCCACTGTCGTATTCAATGCAGAAGTTGTATAATATTTTTTTGTTGCAGACGACCTTAGCCATCATTTACAGATATCCAATCATCATTTTGTCAAGCCATTGCAGAAATCAAATTTATCTATTTTGCCAAGGGATTTCTGTTAACTATGGTGGAAATATAAAGTTCATCGTAGTTTTATCTTCGTTAGTGAATCAAATAAAGTTTAGCAATGGGAAAACGACTTTATAACATCGGAAGAAGAGAGAACTGACTTCTCGGATAGTGATGACTATTTAGGGCTATTCATATGAGCCTTATTGTCGGGCCAGGTCACTAAGCGAGACAGATGTATATTCTGTTCATATGAGAAAATTCCGTCCCGCCTGCAGGGGAGGAAACTGTAGCATGATATTTGTCACTGGAGAAATTGACAATGAAATAATGATTGTGCATCCGCAGTTGGCACGTTTCTGGCCCCGTAAGTGGGATGGAGATTTCATACGGGAAATTTTCAACGCGCTTGCCGAGATCTCGGTACTACTCCATTGGGGAGTAGGTGAGATCTCGCTCAGTGAGGTGGCCCGGTAAGCGGGCTCATATGAGCAAGCCCTTACCTTAATTTTTTCATTCAGTTGTTTCTAAATATTAATTTAGTTCAGCAAATAAGCAGTCCGCAAAATAAAAAGCCCCCAAACCCTGCGTAAAAACTGCCGATGATTTAACTAGACCACCTCGAGAAGACGCATGGAACACGATTTAATTGTCAATAACATTTCAAGGACATTTTGACGAACAAACTATGCAAAAAACTACTTTGCGATGAATCAGCTTATTAGTCGCTGCGGAGGAAGAAAACATCAAATATTTAGCAAAATAATATTTTTTTTATATCATTGGAAAGGTCTTTTCGAGCTGATCTCAAATACGCACGTTTCATGTTCATATCTTAAAAATTGAAAATGTTACAATACGTTAAAGATGAAATTTTCCCGGAAATGATGTCATCAATCACGTGACAACAAAAGATTTTTCGGAAAGGTGTTCGGCGGATTTGGAAGAGCAGGTCCGAATGTATAGGAATCAGTGAAAAAAACAAAGGTTAGCATGTTGTTATATTCTTAGACTATATGCCCTGTCTAATCGGTTTGGAGGGGGAAATAAAGACGAACTTTTACTGATGTTAAATAAATGTGACTTAAATTTGTTGTAGAGAAGTAAAACAACAGGAAAATATGTCTTGTGCAAATCAGTTCTTGTTGTAATATGGAAATGGGCAAGTGTTTGAGCCAAATATGGAAATGGAAAATTTCGAAAAAATGTTCAACTTTTGTGTGATTTCTTTCCTCATTATAAAATGCATAAAGAAGAATTAGAGCAATGATTTAATGGAAGCTCTTTAAAAGAATTGACAATGCGTGGCAATCGGCTATGTAATCTTGGCATGTATCTGCACAACGGAATGCAACGAGAATGCATTTGTAGTGCTCATTAACGCATGAATGAAATTTGGGATGCTTGGGAATGGAATGTTAATGCAAATGAAGTATTCGTCGCGTGAAGAATATCAGTCAAGTATATTCTGTTTTTGACTTATGGGCACAATGTAAAATCTGAATAGCTCAACTCAGTGCTCACATTCCTTTATTTTAGAACCTCCTACATCAGCTTTTTGCAAAGAGTGTGTAACGAAATATGGCTGTTCACATCTGTGAAATAGAAGTTTCTGTACTTGGGTAACGTCTC
Organism: Sanderia malayensis; assembly: GCA_013076295.1. Lineage (NCBI taxonomy): Eukaryota > Metazoa > Cnidaria > Scyphozoa > Semaeostomeae > Pelagiidae > Sanderia > Sanderia malayensis. The sequence continues at coordinate 78,779 of RQOL01000839.1, forward strand.
AGAAGCAAATTAATCAATTTGAAGCCGATTGGCTTCCTTTCAGAAAAGTTTATGGTTTTTCCTCAGCTTTTTTAGCACGAGTAACCACTCACTGTCTTAGTTCTGAAGGGAAACATTCAGTAAATTAATTTATAAGCAGTAAAAAGTTGACACATTAGCAAAGAACCTGATGTTCTTTTATGGCAGTCGAGTCCCGGAATATCAAGTGTACTTGCCGTATTTTTTCCACAAAGAGCCCCTTGAGTTGAGCAGATAATTTACGACAGAAGTAGCTACCATGAAAGCAAGTTATGTAACAGTGTGAATTTTGCATGACTTATACGTCAATTCTCTTTTTACAGTATTGCTAACCTCTTTCAAAATTCAAATGCGCTCTTCATGCATGGACAATTCTAGAGATCTGGGCCTAGCAATTAAAATTGCGCGAGCAATGCCCTGCAATTGGCGTGCACTCAACCGTGGGTCGCTGAGATAGAACTTCAGCGATCCCAGCGACTGGGTCGCCAGGGTCGTTGAGGGTCGCCAGCAAAATAAATTAGTTTGTTTCCATAAAGTCGCTGGGGTCGCTGAACCCGTTTTTGAGCGATCCTGGCGACTTCAGCGACCATATGGAAACCAGGCTTTTGTTTCAACATACAGTCCATTGAGGGCTTTTTGCCGAGTTCGACATTTTTGAAATTTTAGATTTTGAGTGGCAAACTATTTTCAGGTCATTCCCAACCGAAATTTATCTTGCTTGGTGGGAGACCTCATCAGATAAACAAAACATGCAGTCCTAATAGCGTTTAAGTGTTGTTTTGTTCTTAAATTATTGTTATATTATAGAGAATTTCAGCATCAATATTCTAATAAACTATACCAGTTATGTGAAACAGGTAAAAGTAATGTTGGTGAGATCTAATGGTGTAATACAGTAAATACTAGCAGACAAGAACACATGGATTAAGAACCTCAGGCTGAAATCTTAGAAATATAACACCAATTTTATAAGAACAAAATCAGCCTGGAAATGTAAAATGTTCTTATAAAATGTAGAAGGCATTAGAAATTTACAGGTCACGCAGGAGGCCAGCTGCTAGATGACTACAGCTCATCAGCTGTGATGCTGCCTTGCATTCGTTTGAGCTTATTACTATTCAAATGATCTAGTTACTTGCAGGAAGAAATACAGTGCTGTATTCTTAATCCACTTCAATTTTATGGAAAATAATATAAGTTAATTTCATATAAGCATCAAGTCCTTGCACCTGCAGGTCCTGCAGCTACAACGATGATGTACCTACACTGTGTCATGATTGAAATGCATTCATGTGATATAGACTACTGCTTCCTTGCAAGAATACAAAAGGGCCATGCAAAACATTCTCTCATTAAATATGCCAATTAATCTGCAATATTGTTTGCATAGTTGCAGTTCTGAATTTCAACAAGAATGTTTAAGAACGATTGAAAAACATCTTGAGGCTTTTTTCACTAAATACCTGGCAAATAAGAACTTGGTCAACCGGACCTCCGAAATCATGTATTCTTATATGCGGGTGTTTACTGTAAATAAAAATGTCAAAAACAGGGTCAGGGGTGTTTAATTCAAAAACTCATTTCAAAGGGAGGCCTTAATTGCGCTTTCAAGGTATTCCTATAAAAAGTGTGCATTTGTACTCGAACAATTTGCAACAATGCACAAATATGCTATTTCGTTCAGTTTAACAGAGACCTAATTTTTCCCCATTCACTGACACAAAGTAAATAACTAAGTACGAATATTCATACTGGATAACCACTTCAGCTATGGTAGCTGTTATCAATGTGGTCCAGTTGGTATAAGCCATTACCCCCAGAAATTATGGATACTCGTTTGCCGACTTCGGAAACATGAACAGCTTGTAGTTCGCGGTTCTGGCCAAATGTGGACTTGAACCAGTGAAGGCGTGGCCTCTAAAGGATCAAACCCAACGCCTTAGCCACAAGGCTACACATGATGCTAAACTAAGCCATAGTCGTAACTTACCAAATTACAGCAAATAATCTGTCGACTCAAGGTATACAAAGAGAAACACGAACGGTATAAATAATTTAAAAAAATCATAAATTAGATAAAAAAATTTGCAGTAAAATTACAAAGCGAATACGAATTGTAAATTTTATTCAACATTATACATAACGTTTTCTAAAAAGCCTCGATAAAAGAACGCTTTAACAATAGCATAAACATCGACGAGGAACAGCTTACTACACTAACAAAGGCCTTCTATTAAGACAAACTACTGAGAGCTTTTTTTAAAATTTGAAGAAAGATAAAAAATGGACAGGTGATAAGCAATTGAAAACACGCTTTTTCTGGTGGTAAACGTCTAAACGAAAAGACATGCGGAGTGGGCATTGTCGTATTGCAAAAGAGAACGGCTAAAACAAACTACAATAAACATTCCCGCAACGTTATCTTTGGAAATATAAATATCGATATTTTCCAAATCAGAGCCCTTGTACAATATTTTCTTTACTCTGTGAAGGTAAACATAGATTTGAAAATAGCAGTGGCTTTGCACTCTTTATCAAGTCGATTGCAAATTATATTTTCATTTTCGACATTGCTACCTTATCAAAAGGCACAATGTAAAAAGCTTAAAAATGAGCTAATTTGACAAATTCATAAAAAGTCTCATCCACGTAACAGGTCCTGTATATAAAACAGTGTAGTAGATATTTACGGATGGTTGCTGTTGATCCGCATCCCTGTAAGCCCTGTAAGCCATTATACATAAAGCAATAACGAATGGCAAGTTTTTGTTTCTACTTGTATTGATTACTAGAATTGTGTGTGTATGTTTTTAAATACATCTTGTAATGATGAATTTAAAATCTTCAAATGAAAGAATAAAGTATCTAATACCGCCAAGGCTCTTTTTATAACTCTTCCTTTCCAGACGTGGCCTGAGGTGTCGGCCAACAGATATTCTTCCAGTCGTTTGAACTCCTCCGGTAACAGGCCAATTAGCTCTCCTCTTCCTTCTATCACGGTCTGAATTCTCACTACCAGTATTAGTATCAGCTGATAAGATACTACCCGTATTGGCTCTGCCCTTAGCTGCATTTTGTGCCGAATAGGAAGACGATCTCAACCTCATTGTCGATTGGCTTCTAGTTGTTTCCCGCTTCGTCAGTTGATAACCCTTAGTATTTACTCCCTTTCTGACAACGTCAACTCTTTCTCGAAGCATACCATGATGTTCTTGCCGTGCACATTTATTTTCATCAATTTCGCCATCAGGACTAATTCTCTCTGGACTCTCTGATTTATTCGATGAAGAACATGAACATGCAGCACTGAATGCTTCAGATAGCTTCTCCATAGATTTCTCAATATTAATCTTCGCATCAAGATCGAATTGCTTTGGCTTACACACGCAGTTTTCAATTCCCGGTCTGGTTTCATCAGATCCAGAGTCATAGTCGAGGATATAATGCTTGTTTTGTTTATGATTATCCTCAGATAACTCCTCCTGACTGAATTCGGATACTTCTTGCTTGACACTAAGGACGCTCAAATCCTCCTGGGTATGATTCTGATCCAGGTTATCCTCTTCATCTCCGTCATAACCAAAAAGAAAACTGCTATTAACAGAAATGTTATTGCAAGGATCAAGTATATTCCTCTCTTCTTTGAAATGGAAATAAAGCATGCCATCGACTTGAGTACATCGTAGTCTTGGTTCAATATCTTCAATACTGGCACGAATTGTCATCAAATCTGGAATTGACTTCTTTGATACTTCCATAAACTCAGGACTTGAATATCTAAAGAAAAAGCATCACGAATTGTTACTTTTCAAAGTTCAGTTTAACAGCAACCTGTAGCCTGCTGCAAAAGTCTAAAGTAAAAAAATCAGGTAGTAATACAACAGTACTATTATCATTTACCTATCTCTTGCGCCGCAAATGCGGTGCTCTCCATCAGTAACTATAGTGTTATCCAACAAACTACAAAAAGCAAACATGAGCATAAGCATACTGCTAGTTTCCAATACCATAATTATCTCCTCATATAATTATCTTGGGGGTGATGAATGCATGAACAAACTTAAATAAAAAGTCAGTATCTCATCAAAATTTATTTACTTGATCAAAAAGAATTTTAATAGAAACGCTCATGGCTTATTTTGATATAACTGGCCTTGCAGAAAGCCATAAAATACTTCTTCATTACATTGAGGTTTTGGTAAATGAAGGAGCTCGCTGCCTATAAAATTGCACCGATTAGCTTCATCAGCTTGGCGATAAATATCTATTTTTCAAAATGTTGCCACATGTATATTTGAAACTTAATCCTCAGATATTCAAACCGAGTTGACTAAATAACAGTGGAAATGTTCTTTAAATTATGTTGCAGTATTGGCTCTACTAGCCAAAAGAAGTAGAAAATCAAAGTTTTATCAAAGGTTTTATAAAGAAGAACCATTTAAGAGTCATTACCATTTGAATGCAGAAGAGATGCACAATTTGCCAAGTCTTTCACTTCAAAACCAGTGAATTCAATCATCTTTTGAGGCCAAATAACAGCTGTAAAACATAAAAAAATGATTTCAAAATACAATATAGTGATGCTGGAAGAGTATGAACTTATAGACATCAAAGCCAGGGAAATTAAAGCAAATGTGATGCGAAGAAATTGAAGAGAACTTAACAACAAGTGTTGCATAGAATTTAACTCATTTGAAATCTTATAAACTACAACAGACTGAGAAACAAGCAATGAAAATATTATTAAGACATTAACAAACCGCATTTTGAGATGATGTTGGTGAGCAGCGTGGCAGAAGCAGCAATCAATGAAGGTTTATATCTAAAAAAATTATTTAGAGTCACTCCTTATAATTCGATTACACATAGCTACAATGGAGCCGCGATGAAATACGGAGTTCCACTGTATTTTTGTAAAAGTAAGAACAAAACAGTAAGCCCGCAAAATAGAAACTGCTTTATTAGAAACCCAAGGCTGATTTTGAAAAATGATTCCCCCAGTTAAGAAACTTTTAGCCTGATTCTGGAAAGGTTTCTTACGAGAGGATCGGAAACATAAAAATATCTTATTATAGCTAAACTCTTTATAACGACATTGTTTTCAAATGCATGAAATTTTGCAAAAGCTTACAAAAAACAATACCTGCAACATGAAAACTTGTCTCATCTATCTGTACTTGTTCATGACATTATAGAAAACAGATCAGCCAATTTCCAGGAAAAATGCGTTTTGATAGAAAACTAAATAAACTGTTGTCAGAAATCAACAATGGTTTTTATTCTGCGGGTTCTTACTTAGACCAGGTTTAGATTAAGGTACGTATCCTCCGATTCTGGACTGGTTCTACACGTAGAATCTGAACCTCGATGTTATTAGGCTGTTTTTATGAGAAATTGCGTAACTATGCTTCGGTTTGATTGGATCAGCCAAATAGCGCGTGCCAAATTTGCAAAAATGAATAATATGCTTTCAACGATAGTATAGAAGTGCACACTCACTTAAGAACTAAGACACCGCCCAGGAAGATTATATTTCATTATATTATATAAGTTTATATTCTTTCATTGAAAATCGCAAGCGAATGCAGACTTCTACTACAGTTGAAAAGCTACTTGGTATTCCAACCAAAACCAGGCTAAACTGCGCAATGTCTGCGAAAAACAGCCTCACTTGCATCATTAACATACGGATATAGACTTATCTAGAATATTGCCCACCCGTATCTTAGTCCCCGTTTAAACCAACTGCAGTTTCTGCACAACTATGGCGTGCAGTTTTATACTGAATCAAATCAAAAGGTGTCTAAACACATTTGGCTATCAAGCACATCAAAAAACCTCAAAAATACATCAGATAATTTGATACATTGGAATTAACTAGATGTGACAAAAGTTGATTCAAAATGAATCAAAGTACAAGAAATAGGGGCTTACAAACCTTCCGAAATCACAAAATTGTAAGCACGAGTCGACAATATAATGCGTAAAATATGAGTTGTACTGGTCAAGCTGTAATAAAACGCGAGGAAATATTAGAAAACATAAATAAAGAACGGCTGGATAAGTAGCACATATAAGTACCACATACAGTAAAATCCCTATAACTGGAACCTTAAAGAAATCGATGAAAATGGTTCGAGTTGATGAATGTTCGAGTTATCGAGGGTTACAAAGTATAGTAAAGCTTTCAAAGGGTATACAAATTGGTGCGAGTTATGGAACTTTACTGTATGACCAAAATGTTAACATTGTGTACTAAAAGCGAGCCGGACTACGCAATAGCAAACATGATACTTAATAACAAATACTAAAAAATAGTGTGCTGACCTTCGCAAAAGCACAAAATATTTCAGCATAATGACTGATATTCATTCTAACGAGTTGTCCATTCAAAGCTCCAATAATTTCGGCCAGCATTCTGAAAAATAATCAAAGTGTTTAAGCACCGTGGTTTGCGTTCAACTTTAGAAAAAAGAGCAATTTCTTATTTGGTGCTCTTCATAACAACTCAATTTACAGTGAAAGTTCCATTAAGCCCCCCTTTCAAAACAAAATATCAAATTAGGCCCCCTTTTTAATAAGCATAAAAAATTAAATAGGCCCCTGGGTTTCGTGAGATTTTATGGTAGAACCTTGCAGAAAAATGGTTTGCCAAATTCGCCTTGCAACTAACTGCCCCCTATTACTAATTACTGGCCCCTTTTCCTAATAAGGCTTAAACCCGCCCCGGAATGGTCAATTTTACCATCCCTCCTTCTCTTAATACAACGATTCGTCTAATAAGCATTGCATTCCATCTATACGGAAACATAAATAAATCCAACGCATTTACTTGACAACTTCATTGTATTCATAGGTGCTGTCAGTCAACCAGGCAGATTCTCTGATGGTTAGCAGGTTTGATGAATTAAAAGAAAATGCCCTAGAAAAGAGAGTAGCAACTTGTGTTTGAAACAGAACATATATGAAAAGGTTGTGATTAAAGATAGGTCTATAATAATTCGATATATGATACTACCAAGCGAGCAAACATACTTTGATGCCAACACAACACAAGATACTCCAGCTAGTTGCAACTGTCTCCTATGCACTGGTCTCTTGAGAAGATAACGATCCAGACAATCAATCGCCATATGCAGTGCTTCTGATTTTATGTTCTTCACATCACAAACTTCGTGCATCCAGTTGATCAAAATACATCTGAAAGGCAGACCAAAAAATTCGCTTTCTTCATTTTATTATTCTTCAGAAAAATATTTGATATACCGTAAAAACTCTACTTACAAGCTATAAATTTTTGCAATAAACCCCTTCTCATTTTAGCTTCCCCTCTCTTCGCATACCAGAAGCGATGTTAAATTAAATTCAAATATTTAGCCAAAATTATTATTTCTTCAGTTATTTCTTCAACATCCCCTATTTTTAATTTCATTGCTCTAGCTTCTTGTCTGGCTTTGCGTCGAGTCTTTCCAACAGTGGTCATGATATGAATAATGCTGGGTAAATGCACGTTGACTTTTCTAAATTAGCTCCCGCTCACTCTTTGCCCCACCCCTCCAGAAGATCAAAAGTTAAATAAGCCGCCGTCCGGAGACTTAATGAAGCTTACATGGGTACGCCCAAGAGAGCATCCTTTGAAAGATAACAAACAGGCATAACATAAAGCTCAAACTAGTGATTAAATAGAGTTACGCATGTCGACGACAAATAACCATTTAAACTCGTGAGTTAAAGCTTCTCAATATCCATCCAATTCAATTCCTCTCACCTCATATTATCGTTAATTTTCGAGCCTTTCGTTGATGCAATTTTGTGAATACAAGAAGGACTGCAGGCATTCGCAACCTGTCAATGTAGCAAATCAATCAAAAGTAAAATCTACTTCAGTCAGGAATCAACACATGTAAGTTCCTAACCGTTAAATCATGGACAAGGTTTCGTTACCATTACTCAAAGGCATAACCTAAGATGATGTAGCTATATTCACGAAAAGCAAAACAAGAGGTCAATTGTGGCAGGGTTCTGATAGAACGCTTTTAAAGGAAAAGAAACCCAATTAAGGTACAAAATAAGAAAGCACCCACAAACCTTTTTAACAAAGTCTGCAGCAAATTCTTTTGTTGAATTTCCAAATTGATCTTCAGCATATCTATGACACAGTTCCACTTGTGCTTGAATATGTCCTTGCGCTGCCGTATCCTGCAAATTTCGAATGCATTCAAGCATAACACCAGCATCAAAATTATCACCACGATAATTTGATTGTCTTTCCCTGTGCAGCTCAAATTTGCTGTTGGCACAACCTCTTCTGGCAGCTTTTTGAAAATAGTCTGTCGATTTATCGTCTTTATTATCCTCCTTTAATAAGTAAGTCTTTCCAACATTGTACATGCTTGGTAGTGTAGCCTTCGCAAATGAGCAAAAATAATTAAATTGGAATACTTTATAAAGACAAAAGTAAATTTGAAAAGATGAATTGACAGGAGCCAGGAGCTAATTAAAATCATAACTGGAAAGAAAACCTTGCAGGGAAGCAAATGGATTCAAACAAAAGATTAAAAAGTGGCCAGAGAAGTAGAACTATTGAAGAAGGCTTGCTAGAGAAGCAAAGACATTGCTATTGGAAAGGAAAAGCTGTGAGAAGGGTATTTTCGGACAACAAAAGACTATAAAAAGAAAGCTGATTAGGGTGAATAAAAACCTACATCGTCACTTTGGCAATTCTCCTCGAGCTTCAAAAGCAAGCATTCTTTCAGACATTTTCTTTCACCGCCAGGATAAGCCCAAGGCGGTCTTATAAACATCCATGTCAACGGAACATGTGGTTGTATAAGCTCGTCAATTTTAGAAAAATATTTGATGGCTTTATCTGCGTTTTCTAGCGATGTTTTCATACATTTTTTCGTTGCAGCTGCAAGAGTAAACAAATTAACCCATAAAACATTATTTCTGATTCCAGCGTTTGCCTCGGTGGAAACAAAAAAGCACTGTTCTATTAAAATACAATATTTAACAATAAATGATTTCTCCAGAATTAGCTATCGCCATGCTGTATTAGCTATGTGGACTTCACGTCAAAAACGAAATAAATAAAATCGAGTTCTTCGCATTCGTTGGGATAAACTGACCAAATAAAAACTTCATGTAAGGGCGTTGCTTTTTGTTTGGTGTAACTTCTCATCATTTGTTTCAGAAAGGATTTCCCATGAAGCTGTACAGTTCAGCAAAGCTTCAAAATCGGTGATGTGCATTAAATAGCCTGAGTTCAAGGAGCAACACACTTAATTCAAATGGGCACAGAATAACTCCAGTTACACGTTTTTAGGCGAAACGGCTTGACGAGAAAGTAAGACTTGGCTCTTCAAAGTATTTGACACCTTAACAAGTCGCAAGATTTAGAATAGCCAAAATTTCTGGGGAAAAATTGTACAATCGAAGCAAGTCTGAACCAAAATTGCGATTTATTGACCGCACACAGCAGTTTTTATCAAATGAGATGATATATAAAAATATGCTTCTTTGATAATCAAAGAATAAATTTTCCTTCTAACATCAAAAGATACAATTGGTGGCTAAATTGGAATCTGTTGACAAATCCATAATTGCAACAAAACTGCAAATTAATAAACTAGCAAATGTTCATCTGTAAGCAGCTTAACTGTTTCAATAAAATAACATAGAACAATAAAAGGAAATAGGCTACTTACGTTTAAAATTGTAAATGTACAAGGAAACAAATGAGAGTTTTGCAAGACATTCAATATTACCATATTCTGCAGCCCTAAATCATTGACAATGAAACATTATTATAATTAGCAAGACAATTTAAAGCAAGATAATTTAGAAGATGATATACTTTATAGTTAACAAGAAAAAAGTCACAGCTATGAAATGGAGGAGTAAAAAAAAAGCAAACTTCAGAAATTAAATTTTAGCTTTGATCCACTTACTTCTCTAAATATTTTACATTCTTCTTGTTTGGCCAGATATTTTGAAAAGACACATTTGTCCATATTGCAGGTGCATTATCCAGAATGTATTGAAGATATTTTGAAACCTGATAAAATGAGTTTAACAATATTACACAAAGTAAAATTGATTCAAAATGAAATGTAAACACAACTAAAGAAATTAAAATACCTGTGAAAAAGCAAGTAAGTCTTTTAGTGTAAAGAAGCTTGCTATTGTTAATATAATTTCTTCAGGCAAGTCTCGAAACTGAGCTAATTTCTTGGCAGATTTCTGATGTGCTTTGCATTTCAAATCACAGCAGCATTCTGCTTTACCCAGTTCCAAAAGCATTCTTCTTTTTTCTCTTTCCTTTTTTCTTGTATGTATTGTTTTTTCTTTCTTCTCTGCCATTTTAACTAAAAGTAAAAACACAAGATAAATCAAAATGATATTACAGCTTGTTAGGAAACATGCTCTGATCAGTGTACTTGAAGTTTTAGTGATAGTACTGATAAGTGATAATTGTAGTGAAACATAATTGACTCTTGCTTGACATGTGAGCCAAAATCTTTACCCCTTTGGGATGACAAGATAGTTGTAGCAACAATAAATACATATTATTGTGAAATATTTCATGAAACATAAGCAATCTCTAGCTCCAGTAAGAAGATTTTTGGGCAGTGCTTGAACTTTGTTAACAATTTCCCAAGCTTAAAACTAAAAACATTCTGAATAGTCCGTATCCTAATGTTGAAAATAACTGGTCTATGCCATCTAGAATTTAAAATAGATTTTTCAACAGATCATCCCTATAGACAGTGTTTCCGAAAATCAAGTTCCCAAGCTGAAAAAATACAAAGAAGCAATACTGATAATATACTCAATAATAATAATACTAATAAAAATACTAATAATACCTTGTTTTAATCTATTCCAAATTTTTAGATATACAGTAGTCTAGATGTAATGATGTTAAAGATTTTTAGATGGATGTAAAGAACAATCAACACAAATTTCATCCAGAACAAACTCAGCAGTTACAATATTTTCCAACCAAGTTAACAAATTAACAAATGTTAACTTGGTTGGAAAATATTAAGTTAACAAATGCAAGAAAACCTCAATTCTTTTCTTGATATTCACAATGGTCTCTTATTTAAAGGGATAAATTTTACAGTTTCTTAACTTGCCTTGCCCCCAGTACAAGATTTCAGTCAGAATCCTGTAAACAAGATTCTTACTAAACAAAATGTGAGGTGTGTTGCTTGTCTGTAAAATCATGGATAGATAATTTCTTATATCCCAAAAAAACTCTGTGAAATAATTGCTTGAATGCACTGAAGAACCTATATTCCATAGCAAAGGAATGTAACATTGATTATGCTTTCCAGTAATTCTTTGATTACTTTTACACAGGATCAATTAAAAAATAAATATTAACATGTGGATTGCACAAAATGACAATACAACACAGCCTGTAAGGCTGTTTTAGCAACAATTGGGAAATTTTATGTTACTGAAAACACTTTCCGATAACAACAAATGTATCAAGGCAGTTTGAAAACAGGTTTTACTTAAAAAAAGGCCTCAACTAAGTTAAGTCATTTGGATGAGGAGACCTTTGAGTGGCGTATGTCCCACTGACTATACCTGAATCTCAAAAGTCAGATTCTCAAAGAAATAAGAAAATTGTAACAGTTACTTATGTTGAAACAAAAGATATAGGTACATATGGAACATAAGGTAAAAAGAGCAGAAAGATGCTTAAATGCAGTTCATTAACCCACTGAAAAAGCTCATTAATCTACAATAACCTTATTTTCTTCTTGCATAATCCTATCTGATGCTAAATGTGTGGGTATGCTGGGCTTCTACAGCAAATACAAACATCTGTCTTAACTAATTCAAGCTAGTGTCCTATGTTAAATAATCTTGACATAAGTGAACAATCATTTCACAAAATAGGTAACTTTTGCATCCCAATAAAAGCATTTTGTTCCCATTCTCTTTGTCAAATAGTTAAGTAGTGAAATATTCGATTTAGGTTAGTTTTTTAAAGCTATTAAAAATATCGAATTAAAAATAAGATGACAAACAAAAAATGTTGAAGAAAGGAAAAGGCCTAGGAGGCTCAGCTAACATTTTCAAGAGCATTGTTCCAAGTACAAAGCAAAAATAGCTTCTCAAAATTAAAGTCTATAAAGTGACTACAGCATAATAAATAAACTATCTTACCTCTGGCCATAATGGTGAAATATCAATGAAGATTTTAAAAATAAAGAGTATTTTAGCAGCGCGGGGCGCCGTATTTATTCGAAACTCGTGTTCTGATCATTAACTCAGATTGCTCAGATAGAATACTTTATTTTTAACTGAAGTGAATTCGCACGATCTGATTGGCAGAATCGAGAAAGAGTTCACGTGATTTTTCTCTTCACCAACCAAAATCTGGTATTCTATGCCATCAAATTCAAATTTGAAAAGTTGTAAACGCGCTAATTTAAATTTTTGCTGTCCTGGACTTAAATCTGAAATTATAAAAGGTCAAGGCAGTTACATGAAAAATTTTTGTATTTTTCAAAATTTGAAAACATTCTTAAAACTTCAGTATGCCTGCCATGTAACAAGTATGTTGTACTATTAATTGTTCTGAGCATGAATGAAAACAGCCATACTTATTGTCGTCAGTCAGCCAACTTCGAAAATTAAAAGGTCGTGAAATCATTAGAGCTCTAATTATTGAACTACCAACTATACCCACAGAATTAAAAGACCCAAATCCAAGATACATTTTTTCATTCATCTATTTGAAAGTCCGTCCATAAATTATAGTATTTGACTTGATGCTACAATTTTTTTTCAATTGCAAATTGTGTGAAGGCAAAGGCTTATTTTATTGTTGTTTTTCCACACTTTATTGGTTCTCTACAGTATCATGCATCATAAGCACAGCCACACAAACAAAAAATCAACAAATGAAGTCCTATCCAGTGCAATGTAATGTGCATATGTGCACCTGCACTTGTTTTCAGGCTTCAATGCATCTAAAAGTTGATTAGGTTTTCTTTACACAGTTTCTTTTGTGCTGTGTTGTGAAATCCGAAAAGGTTAACAGTCTTGAGAACTTCCTCAAGTTTCAAAATTTTTGCAAACCTTCCTCAATTTTTTCTTTGTTTCCACAACCTTCCTCCGGCCAGTGGCCGTGGGGCCGTGATGTTTTCCGGACTCTGCATTTTAATTTGGTAAATCCTTTTTCAACTTCCACCTCACAAGCAATTGCTTTACTTTTTGAGTATAACACAAATTTTGGTGGTAAAGTTAGTGCACTACGCTCATCTTCATTTATTGAAACATTCCCATACAACACAGGTTGAGATTCAAACTCGCTTGTGAACAATGAAAATAAGATTAATAAAAGCTCATAGAAGTTGCTTTTCAGTTGCTTTACACGAATGTCCTTTTACACGAATATTCTAATAACCCTATTTAGAAGATTGACATTAAATAAGATTGCCCAAGCTGAATAGAGCTTTCACGATGAAGCACTGAAATGTAGAGCACCTTAAAAATCATGATAGCACACATTGAAATTCAACACACGCGATGATTATAACAACACATAACGGAGTTTGGAAAAAAGTCTTCAAATTATTAACGGACGAGGCACTTCATGTTTCTAAATGTAGGAAATAGGGATGGAATTAAATAAGAAGACGATAGAAAACATAGCTAAATACATTGTCCATACATGTAAAAATGTTCAAATGGTAAGAGAACTATATAGATGTGACCTAAATTGGACAGATGTCTAGTTTTCTCATGTTTACATATGCCATCTACTTATTGAGCGTATTATAATTCCATTTAACTTTTGTCCCTCCTCGTTCCCCACTTGATATTTCTGCGATAGCTGCATCAAAATAAAAAAGAGTTCCTTTCCAAAGCTATGAAAGTAACTGTCTTACACATTTTTGAAATATCCTCTACAAGAAGCCTTCCATTTCCTTCATAAAATTTTTGTAAACATCGTCTTTAGTAGGCTCATCATTAGAAACAACAGGCTGTAAACTTGTAGACGCTGCTTGAGAAAGGCTTGCTGTCATTGTTTGGTTTCTTGATTTTTTGTTATCATCTCGGCGAATTCTTAAAGCGGTCGGCACAAGTTTGGTTACTTCAGCCCGAATATTTCGAATTTGTGGCTTGGCACTTATTGTTGTTTCGTCACCTTAAAAAGTAAAAAATTGATAATGAATCACTGAAAATCAAATACAAACATAGAATACACAGTGACGAATACTTAAACAAGCCATTTTTATATTAACAAAAATCGGTACGCTACTCTCAAATCTAAAATCTCCTTGAAATCTAACACATAAGTTAACGAGTTACGACCTGTGAAAGGATCGATATTTCGTCAATCTTTCGCCTTTTCTTTTGTCACACTTTGATGACTCGGTCGAGCCATCTATGACATCATAGTGTAATTTATACCTTCTTATAGTCTGTTTTTATTTTGACTTTAGTTT
>RQOL01000084.1:0-31469 GCA_013076295.1 Sanderia malayensis
TGATGACTTCCCATTTTTTATGACTTCCCACTTTTTCTTGACTTCCCACTTTTTTCATAACTTCCCACTTTTGACGACTTCCACATTTGATTACTTCCCACTTTTGATGAATTCCCACTTTTTCTTGACTTCCCATATTTGATGACTTTCCTCTTTTTCTTGACTACCCACTTTTTCTTGACATCCCACTTTTTCATGATTTCCCACTTTTGATGACTTCCCATTTTTTTATGACTTCCCACTTTTTCATGACTTCCCACTTTTTCATGACTTCCCACTTTTAATGACTTCCCACTTTTTCTCGACTTCCCACTTTTGATGACTTCCACGTTTGATGACTTCCCACTTTTGATGACTTTCCATATTTTCTTGACTTCCCACTTTTTGTGACCTCCCATTTTTGATGACTTCCCACTTTTAATGACTTCCCACTTTTGATGACTTCCCTCTTTTTCTTGACTACCCACTTTTGATGACTTCCCTCTTTTTCTTGACTACCCATTTTTTCTCGACATCCCACTTTTGATGACGTCCCACTTTTGATGACTTCCCATTTTTTCTTGACTTCCCACTTTTTCATGACTTCCCACTTTTGATGAAATCAACATTTGATGACTTCCCACTTTTTCCTGACTTCCCACTTTTAATGACTTCCGACTTTTTCTCGACTTCCCACTTTTGATGACTTCCATGTTTGATGACTTCCCACTTTTGATGACTTTCCATATTTTCTTGACTTCCCACTTTTTGTGACCTCCCATTTTTGATGACTTCCCACTTTTAATGTCTTCCCACTTTTGATGACTTCCCTCTTTTTCTTGACTACCCACTTTTGATGACTTCCCTCTTTTTCTTGACTACCCACTTTTTCTTGACATCCCACTTTTTCATGATTTCCCACTTTTGATGACTTCCCATTTTTTATGACTTCCCACTTTTTCATGACTTCCCACTTTTTCATGACTTCCCACTTTTAATGACTTCCCACTTTTTCTCGACTTCCCACTTTTGATGACTTCCACGTTTGATGACTTCCCACTTTTGATGACTTTCCATATTTTCTTGACTTCCCACTTTTTGTGACCTCCCATTTTTGATGACTTCCCACTTTTAATGACTTCCCACTTTTGATGACTTCCCTCTTTTTCTTGACTACCCACTTTTGATGACTTCCACGTTTGATGACTTCCAACTTTTGATAACTTCCCACTTTTCCTGACTTCCCACTTTTGATGACCTCCCTTTTGATGATTTGCACTTTTTCTTGACTTCCCACTTTAGATAATTCCCACTTTTGATGACTTCCCAGTTTTTCATGACTTCCCACTTTTGATGACTACCACTTTTGATGACTTCCCACTTTTTATGACATTCCATTTTTTCTTGACATCCCACTTTTTCAAGACTTCCCACTTTTGATGATCCACTTTTGATGACTTCCCACTTTTGATGAGCCCACTTTTTTGACTTCCCTCTTTTTCTTGACTACCCACTTTTTCTCGACTTCCCACTTTTGATGACTTCCCGCATATTTTTGACCTCCCACTTTTGATATTTTCCCACTTTTGGCGTCTTCCCACATTTTCTTGACTGCCCACTTTTCGGTGACTTCCCACTTCCCAGATTTTTCTTGACTTCCCACTTTCTGTGACTTCCAACTTTTGATGACATCCCATTTTCTCTTGACTTCCCACTTTTTCATGACTTCCAACTTTTGACCACTTCCACTTTCGATGACTTCCCACTTTTGATGACCTACCACGTTTTCTTGACTTCCCACTTTTGATGACTTCCCTTTTTTGTGACTACCCACTTTTTCTCGATTTCCCACTTCCGATAACTTCCCACTTTTTCTTGACCTCCCACTTTTGATGACTTCCCTCTTTTTGTTGACTACCCACTTTTGATGACTTCCCTCTTTTTGTTGACTACATACTTTTCTCGATTTCCCACTTTTGATGACTTCCCTCTTTTGATGACTACCCGCATTTTTTTTCTTTCCACTTTTGATCACCTCCCATTTTTTTTCACTTCCCACATTTTCATAACTTCCCATTTTTAATGACATCCACTTTTGATCTCTTCCCATTTGATGACTCCCACTTTTAATGACTTCCCACTTTTTCTCGATCTCCCACTTTTGATGACTTCCCACCTTTTCTTGACTTCCCATTTTGCATGATTTCCATCTTTTGATGTTTCCCGCATCTTTTTGACTTCCCACTTTTTATGATTTCCCATTTTTCTTGACTTCCCACTTTTCATGACTTCCCAGTTTTGTCGACTTCCACTTTGATGACTTCCACTTTTTATGACTTCCCATTTATTCTTGACTTCCCACTTTCTGTGACTTCCCACTTTGGATGACTTCCATCTTTTGACGACTTCCCGCATATTTTTGACCTCCCACTTTTGATGACTTCCCATTTTTTATGACTTCCACTTTTCTTGACTTCCCACTTTTTCATAACTTCCCACTTTTGACGACTTCCACATTTGATTACTTCCCACTTTTGATGAATTCCCACTTTTTTCTTGACTTCCCATATTTGATGACTTTCCTCTTTTTCTTGACTACCCACTTTTTCTTGACATCCCACTTTTTCATGATTTCCCACTTTTGATGACTTCCCATTTTTTTATGACTTCCCACTTTTTCATGACTTCCCACTTTTCATGACTTCCCACTTTTAATGACTTCCCACTTTTTCTCGACTTCCCACTTTTGATGACTTCCACGTTTGATGACTTCCCACTTTTGATGACTTTCCATATTTTCTTGACTTCCCACTTTTGTGACCTCCCATTTTTGATGACTTCCCACTTTTAATGACTTCCCACTTTTGATGACTTCCCTCTTTTCTTGACTACCCACTTTTGATGACTTCCCTCTTTTTCTGACTACCCATTTTTTCTCGACATCCCACTTTTGATGACGTCCCACTTTTGATGACTTCCCATTTTTCTTGACTTCCCACTTTTTCATGACTTCCCACTTTTGATGAAATCAACATTTTGATGACTTCCACTTTTTCCTGACTTCCCACTTTTAATGACTTCCGACTTTTTCTCGACTTCCCACTTTTGATGACTTCCATGTTTGATGACTTCCCACTTTTGATGACTTTCCATATTTTCTTGACTTCCCACTTTTGTGACCTCCCATTTTTGATGACTTCCCACTTTTAATGTCTTCCCACTTTTGATGACTTCCCTCTTTTCTTGACTACCCACTTTTGATGACTTCCCCTTTTTCTTGACTACCCATTTTTTCTCGACATCCCACTTTTGATGACTTCCCATTTTTCTTGACTTCCCACTTTTTCATGACTTCCCACTTTTGATGAATTCCACATTTGATGACTTCCCACTTTGATGACTTCCCACTTTTTCCTGACTTCCCACTTTTAATGATTTCCACTTTTTCTCAACTTCCCACTTTTGATGACTTCCACGTTTGATGACTTCCCACTTTTGATGACTTTCCATATTTTCTTGACTTCCCAGTTTTTGTGACCTCCCATTTTTGATGACTTCCCACTTTTAATGACTTCCCACTTTTGATGACTTCCCTCTTTTTCTGACTACCGCTTTTGATGACTTCCCTCTTTTCTTGACTACCCATTTTTCTCGACATCCCACTTGTCATGACTTCCATTTTTTCTGACCTCCCACTTTTGATGTCTTCCACTTTTGATGACTTCCCATTTTTTCTTGACTTCCCACTTTTCATGACTTCCCACTTTGATGAATTCCACATTTGATGACTTCCCACTTTTAATGACTTCCGACTTTTTCTCGACTTCCCACTTTTGATGACTTCCATGTTTGATGACTTCCCACTTTTGATGACTTTCCATATTTTCTTGACTTCCCACTTTTTGTGACCTCCCATTTTTGATGACTTCCCACTTTTAATGTCTTCCCACTTTTGATGACTTCCCTCTTTTTCTTGACTACCCACTTTTGATGACTTCCCTCTTTTTCTTGACTACCCATTTTTTCTCGACATCCCACTTTTGATGACTTCCCATTTGCTCTTGACTTCCCACTTTTGATGACTTCCACTTTTGATGACTTCCCACATTTGATGACTTCACATTTTTCTTGAGATCGCACTTTTTCATGACATCCCACTTTTGATGACTTCCACTTTTGATGACTTCCCACTTTTGATGACATCCCATTTTTTCTTGACTTCCCACTTTCTGTGATTTCCCACTTTTGATGACATCCCATTTTTTCTTGACTTCCCCCTTTTTCATGACTTCCCACTTTCGATGACCTCCACTTTTGATGACTTCCCACTTTTTCTTGACTTCCCACTTTTGATGACCTCTCTCTTTTCTCACTACCCACTTTCTCTCGACTTCCCACCTTCGATGACTTCCCACTTTTTCTTGACCTCCCACTTTGATGACTCCCACTTTTAATGACTTCTCACTTTTTCTTCACTTCCACCTTGGATGACTTCAATCTTTTGATGTTTTTTCGCATCTTGTTGACTTCCCACTTTTGATGATTTCCCATTTTTCTTGACTTCCCACTTTTTCATGACTTCCCACTTTTGATGACTTCCACGTTTGATGACTTCCCACTTTTCATAACTTCCCATTTTTTGTTGACTTCCCACTTTCTGTGACTTCCCATTTTTGATGACTTCCCAGTTTTAATGACTTTCCCACTTTGATGACTTCCCACTTTTTCCTGACTTCCCACTTTTGATGACTTCCCTCTTTTGATGATTTCCAACTTTTTCTTGACCTCCCACTTTAGATAATTTACCACTTTTGATCACCTCCCTCTTTTTGTGACTTCCCACTTTTGATGACTACCACTTTTGATGACTTCCACTTTTATGACATTCCATTTTTTCTTGACATCCCACTTTTTCAAGACTTCCCACTTTGATGACTTCCACTTTTGATGACTTCCCACTTTTGATGACAGCCCACTTTTTCTTGACTTCCCTCTTTTTCTTGACTACCCACTTTTTCTCGACTTCCCACTTTGATGACTTCACACTTTTTCTTGACCTCCCACTTTTGATGACTTCCCATATTTTCTTGACTTCCCTCTTTCTGTACTTCCCACTTTTAATGACTTCCCACTTTTTCTCGACTTCCCACTTTGATGACTTCCCACTTTTAGTGACTTCCATTTTGACGACTTCCCACTTTGATGACTTCCCATTTTTTCTTGACTACCCACTTTTTCATGATTTCCCACTTTTGACGACTTCCACTTTTGATTACCTCCACTTTTGATGACTTCCTACTTTTTCTTGACTTCCTACTTTTGATGACTTCCTCTTTTTTTGACTACCCACTTTTTCTCGATTTCCTACTTTTGATGACTTCCCACTTTTTCTTGACCTCCCACTTTTGATGACTTCCCTTTTGTGATGACTTCCCGCATTTTTTAATTTCCCACTTTTGATCACCTCCTATTTTTTTTCACTTCCCACTTTTTCATGACTTCGCACTTTTGATGACATCCACTTTTGATATTTTCCCACTTTTGGCGACTTCCCACTTTTTCTTGACTTCCCACTTTCGGTGACTTCCCACTTTTGATGACATCCCGTTTTTCCTGACTCCCCACTTTTTCATGATTTCCCACTTTTGACAACTTTCCCATTTTTTCTTGACTTCCCACTTTCTGTGACTTCCAACTTTTGATGACATCCCATTTTCTATTGACTTCCCACTTTTGATGACTTCCACTTTGATGACTTCCCACTTTTGATGCATCATTTTTTCTTGACTTCCCACTTTCTGTGATTTCCCACTTTTGATGACATCCCATTTTTTCTTGACTTCCCCCTTTTTCAAGACTTCCCACTTTTGATGACTTCCACTTTTGATGACTTCCCACTTTTTCTTGACTACCCACTTTTCCTGACTTCCCACTTTTGATGACCTCCCTCTTTTGATGATTTGCAACTTTTTCTTGACTTCCCATTTTAGATAATTTCCCACTTTTGATGACTTCCCACTTTTTCATGACTTCCCACTTTTGATGACTACCACTTTTGATGACTTCCCACTTTTTGACATTCCATTTTTTCTTGACATCCCACTTTTTCAAGACTTCCACTTTTGATGACTTCCACTTTTGATGACTTCCCACTTTTTGTGACTTCCCACTTTTTCCTAACCTCCCTATTTTGATGACTTCCCTTATTTTATGACTCCGCACTTTTTCTTGACTTCCCACTTTTTCATGACTTCCCACTTTTGAGGACTTCCCTTTTTAATGACTTCCCACTTTTGATGACTTCCCATATGTTCTTGACTTCCCTCTTTCTGTGACTTCCCACATTTAATGACTTCCCACTTTTTCCTCGACTTCCCACTTTTGATGACTTCCCACTTTTGATGACTTCCATTTTTGACGACTTCCCACTTTTGATGACTTCCCATTTTTTCTTGACTACCCACTTTTTCATGACTTCCCACTTTTGATGACTTCCACGTTTGATGACTTCCAACTTTTGATAAGTTCCCACTTTTCCTAACTTCCCACTTTTGATGACCTCCCTCTTTTGATGATTTGCAACTTTTTCTTGACTTTCCACTTTAGATAATT
This sequence comes from Sanderia malayensis, assembly GCA_013076295.1. Taxonomy (NCBI): domain Eukaryota; kingdom Metazoa; phylum Cnidaria; class Scyphozoa; order Semaeostomeae; family Pelagiidae; genus Sanderia; species Sanderia malayensis. The sequence goes on from RQOL01000084.1 coordinate 6,592, forward strand.
TCCCACTTTTGATGACTTCCCAGTTTTTCATGACTTCCCACTTTTGATGACTACCACTTTTGATGACTTCCCACTTTTTATGACATTCCATGTTTTCTTGACATCCCTTTTTTGCAAGACTTCCCACTTTTGATGACTTCCACTTTTGATGACTTCCCACTTTTTGATGACAGCCCACTTTTTCTTGACTTCCCTCTTTTTCTTGACTACCCACTTTTTATCGACTTCCCACTTTTGATGACTTCCCACTTTTTCTTGACCTCCCACTTTTGATGACTTCCCTCTTTTGATGACTACCCGCATTTTTTTTGATTTCCCACTTTTGATCACCTCCCATTTTTTTTCACTTCCCACATTTTCATGACTTCCCATTTTTAATGACATCCACTTTTGATCTCTTCCCACTTTTTGTGACTTCCCACTTTTTCCTAACCTCCCTATTTTGATGACTTCCCTTATTTTATGACTCCGCACTTTTTCTGGACTTCCCACTTTTTCATGACTTCCCACTTTTGATGACTTCCCTTTTTAATGACTTCCCACTTTTGATGACTTCCCATATTTTCTTGACTTCCCTCTTTCTGTGACTTCCCACATTTAATGACTTCCCACTTTTACTCGACTTCCCACTTTTGATGACTTCCCACTTTTGATGACTTCCATTTTTGACGATTCCCACTTTTGATGACTTCCCATTTTTTTGACTACCCACTTTTTCATGACTTCCTCTTTTGATGAGTTCCACGTTTGATGACTTCTCACTTTTGATAACTTCCCACTTTTCCTGACTTCCCACTTTGATGACCTCCCTCTTTTGATGACTACCCGCATTTTTTTGATTTCCCACTTTTGATCACCTCCCATTTTTTTTCACTTCCCACATTTTCATGACTTCCCATTTTTAATGACATCCACTTTTGATCTCTTCCCACTTTTTGTGACTTCCCACTTTTTCCTAACCTCCTATTTTGATGCCTTCCCTTATTTTATGACTCCGCACTTTTTCTTGACTTCCCACTTTTTCATGACTTCCCACTTTTGATGACTACCACTTTTGATGACTTCCCACTTTTTATGACATTCCATTTTTTCTTGACATCCCACTTTTTCAAGACTTCCCACTTTTGATGACTTCCACTTTTGATGACTTCCCACTTTTGATGACAGCCCACTTTTTCATGACTTCCCACTTTTGATGACTTCCCTTTTTAATGACTTCCCACTTTTGATGATTTCCATATTTTCTTGACTTCCCTCTTTCTGTGACCTCCCACTTTTAATGACTTCCCACTTTTTCTCGACTTCCCACTTTTGATGACTTCCCACTTTTGATGACTTCCATTTTTGACGACTTCCCACTTTTGATGACTTCCCATTTTTTCTTCACTACCCACTTTTTTCATAGACTTCCCACTTTTGATGACTTCCACGTTTGATGACTTCCAACTTTTGATAACTTCCCACTTTTCCTGACTTCCCACTTTTGATGACCTCCTCTTTTGATGATTTGCAACTTTTTCTTGACTTCCCACTTTAGATAATTTCCCACTTTTGATGACTTCCAGTTTTTTCATGACTTCCCACTTTTGATGACTACCACTTTTGATGACTTCCCACTTTTTATGACATTCCATTTTTTCTTGACATCCCACTTTTTCAAAGACTTCCCACTTTTGATGACTTCCACTTTTTGATGACTTCCCACTTTTGATGACAGCCCACTTTTTCTTGACTTCCCTCTTTTTCTTGACTACCCACTTTTTCTCGACTTCCCACTTTTGATGACTTCCCACTTTTTTTCTCCCACTTTTGATGACTTCCCTCTTTTGATGACTACCCGCATTTTTTTGATTTCCCACTTTTGATCACCTCCCATTTTTTTTCACTTCCCACATTTTCATGACTTCCCATTTTTAATGACATCCACTTTTGATCTCTTCCCACTTTTTGTGACTTCCCACTTTTTCCTAACCTCCCTATTTTGATGACTTCCTTATTTTATGACTCCGCACTTTTTCTTGACTTCCCACTTTTTCATGACTTCCCACTTTTTGATGACTTCCCTTTTTTTAATGACTTCCCACTTTTGATGACTTCCCATATTTTTTTGACTTCCCTCTTTCTGTGACTTCCCACATTTAATGACTTCCCACTTTTACTCGACTTCCCACTTTTGATGACTTCCCACTTTTGATGACTTCCATTTTTGACGACTTCCCACTTTTGATGACTTCCCATTTTTTCTTGACTACCCACTTTTTCATGACTTCCCACTTTTGATGACTTCCACGTTTGATGACTTCCCACTTTTGATAACTTCCCACTTTTTTATGACATTCCATTTTTCTTGACATCCCACTTTTTCAAGACTTCCCACTTTTGATGACTTCCACTTTTGATGACTTCCCACTTTGATGACAGCCCACTTTTTCATGACTTCCCACTTTTGATGACTTCCCTTTTTAATGACTTCCCACTTTTTCATGACTTCCCACTTTTGTCGACTTCCACTTTTGATGAATTCCACTTTTTATGACTTCCCATTAATTCTTGACTTCCCACTTTGTGTGACTTCCCACTTTGGATGATTTCCATCTTTTGACGACTTCCCGCATTTTTTGACCTCCTACTTTGTGATGACTTCCTTTTTTTTGACTTCCCACTTTTTCTTGACTTCCCACTTTTTCATGACTTCCCACTTGCCAGATTTTTTTCTTGACTTCCCTTTCTGTGACTTCCCACTTTTGACGACTTCCACTTTCGATGACTTCCCACTTTTGATGACTTCCAATTTTGATATTTTCCAACTTTTGATGACTTCCCATTTTTTCTTGACTTCCCACTTTTGATGACTTCCCTCTTTTTCTTGACTACCCACTTTTTCTCGATCTCCCACTTTTGATGTTTTCCCGCATCTTTTTGACTTCCCACTTTTTATGATTTCCATTTTTCTTGACTTCCCACTTTTTCATGACTTCCCACTTTTGTCGACTTCCACTTTTGGTGACTTCCACTTTTTATGACTTCCCATTTATTCTTGACTTCCCACTTTATGTGACTTCCCACTTTGGATGACTTCCAACTTTTGACGACTTCCCGCATATTTTTGACCTCCCACTTTTGATATTTTCCCACTTTTGGCGTCTTCCCACATTTTCTTGACTGCCCACTTTCGGTGACTTCCCACTTCCCAGATTTTTCTTGACTTCCCACTTTCTGTGACTTCCAACTTTTGATGACATCCCATTTTCTCTTGACTTCCCACTTTTTCATGACTTCCAACTTTTGACCACTTCCACTTTCGATGACTTCCCACTTTTGATGACCTACCACGTTTTTTACTTCCCACTTTTGATGACTTCCCTTTTTTTGTTGACTACCCACTTTTCTCGATTTCCCACTTCCGATAACTTCCCACTTTTTCTTGACCTCCCACTTTTTGATGACTTCCCTCTTTTGTTGACTACCCACTTTTGATGACTTCCCTCTTTTTGTTGACTACATACTTTTTCTCGATTTCCCACTTTTGATGACTTCCCTCTTTTTGATGACTACCCGCATTTTTTTTCTTTCCCACTTTTGATCACCTCCATTTTTTTTTTCACTTCCCACATTTTCATAACTTCCCATTTTTAATGACATCCACTTTTGATCTCTTCCCACTTTTGATGACCTCCCACTTTTAATGACTTCCCACTTTTTCTCGATCTCCACTTTTGATGACTTCCCACCTTTTCTTGACTTCCCATTTTGCATGATTTCCATCTTTTGATGTTTTCCCGCATCTTTTTGACTTCCCACTTTTTATGATTTCCCATTTTTTCTTGACTTCCCACTTTTTTCATGACTTCCCAGTTTTGTCGACTTCCACTTTTGATGACTTCCACTTTTTATGACTTCCCATTTATTCTTGACTTCCACTTTCTGTGACTTCCCACTTTGGATGACTTCCATCTTTTGACGACTTCCGCATATTTTTGACCTCCCACTTTTGATGACTTCCCATTTTTTATGACTTCCCACTTTTTTCTTGACTTCCCACTTTTTCATAACTTCCACTTTGACGACTTCCAATTTGATTACTTCCCACTTTTTGATGAATTCCCACTTTTTCTTGACTTCCATATTTGATGACTTTCCTCTTTTTCTTGACTACCCACTTTTTCTTGACATCCCACTTTTTCATGATTTCCCACTTTTGATGACTTCCCATTTTTTATGACTTCCCACTTTTTCATGACTTCCCACTTTTTTCATGACTTCCCACTTTTAATGACTTCCCACTTTTTCTCGACTTTCCCACTTTTGATGACTTCCACGTTTGATGACTTCCCACTTTTGATGACTTTCCATATTTTCTTGACTTCCCACTTTTTTGTGACCTCCCATTTTGATGACTTCCCACTTTTAATGACTTCCCACTTTTGATGACTTCCTCTTTTTCTTGACTACCCACTTTTGATGACTTCCCTCTTTTTCTTGACTACCATTTTTTCTCGACATCCCACTTTTGATGACGTCCCACTTTTGATGACTTCCCATTTTTTCTTGACTTCCACTTTTTCATGACTTCCACTTTTGATGAAATCAACATTTGATGACTTCCACTTTTTCCTGACTTCCACTTTTAATGACTTCCGACTTTTTCTCGACTTCCCACTTTTGATGACTTCCATGTTTGATGACTTCCCACTTTTGATGACTTTCCATATTTTCTTGACTTCCCACTTTTTGTGACCTCCCATTTTTGATGACTTCCACTTTTAATGTCTTCCCACTTTTGATGACTTCCCTCTTTTTCTTGACTACCCACTTTTGATGACTTCCCTCTTTTTCTTGACTACCCATTTTTCTCGACATCCACTTTGATGACTTCCCATTTTTTTCTTGACTTCCCACTTTTTCATGACTTCCCACTTTTGATGAATTCCACATTTGATGACTTCCCACTTTGATGACTTCCCACTTTTTCCTGACTTCCCACTTTTAATGATTTCCCACTTTTTCTCAACTTCCCACTTTTGATGACTTCCACGTTTGATGACTTCCCACTTTTGATGACTTTCCATATTTTGACTTCCCAGTTTTTGTGACCTCCCATTTTTGATGACTTCCACTTTTAATGACTTCCCACTTTTGATGACTTCCCTCTTTTTCTTGACTACCCGCTTTTGATGACTTCCCTCTTTTTTCTTGACTACCCATTTTTTCTCGACATCCCACTTGTCATGACTTCCCATTTTTTCTTGACCTCCCACTTTTGATGTCTTCCCACTTTTGATGACTTCCCATTTTTTCTTGACTTCCCACTTTTTCATGACTTCCCACTTTTGATGAATTCCACATTTGATGACTTCCCACTTTTAATGACTTCCGACTTTTTCTCGACTTCCCACTTTTGATGACTTCCATGTTTGATGACTTCCACTTTTGATGACTTTCCATATTTTCTTGACTTCCCACTTTTTGTGACTCCTCTCCCACTTTTAATGTCTCTTCCCACTTTTGATGATTTCCTCTTTTCTTGACTACCCACTTTGATGACTTCCCTCTTTTCTTGACTACCCATTTTTTCTCGACATCCCACTTTTGATGACTTCCCATTTGCTCTTGACTTCCCACTTTTGATGACTTCCACTTTTGATGACTTCCCACATTTGATGACTTCACATTTTTTCTTGAGATCGCACTTTTTCATGACATCCCACTTTTGATGACTTCCACTTTTGATGACTTCCCACTTTTGATGACATCCCATTTTTTCTTGACTTCCCACTTTCGTGATTTCCCACTTTTGATGACATCCCATTTTTTCTTGACTTCCCCCTTTTTCATGACTTCCCACTTTCGATGACCTCACTTTTGATGACTTCCACTTTTTCTTGACTTCCCACTTTTGATGACCTCTCTCTTTTTCTTCACTACCCACTTTCTCTCGACTTCCCACCTTCGATGACTTCCCACTTTTTCTTGACCTCCCACTTTTGATGACTTCCCACTTTTAATGACTTCTCACTTTTTCTTCACTTCCCACCTTGGATGACTTCAATCTTTTGATGTTTTTTCGCATCTTTGTTGACTTCCCACTTTTGATGATTTCCCATTTTTTCTTGACTTCCCACTTTTTCATGACTTCCCACTTTTGATGACTTCCACGTTTGATGACTTCCCACTTTTCATAACTCCCATTTTTGTTGACTTCCCACTTTCTGTGACTTCCCACTTTTGATGACTTCCCAGTTTTAATGACTTCCCACTTTGATGACTTCCCACTTTTTCCTGACTTCCCACTTTTGATGACTTCCCTCTTTTGATGATTTCCACTTTTCTTGACTCCCACTTTAGATAATTTACCACTTTTGATCACCTCCCTCTTTTTGTGACTTCCCACTTTTGATGACTACCACTTTTGATGACTTCCCACTTTTTATGACATTCCATTTTTTCTTGACATCCCACTTTTTCAAGACTTCCCACTTTTGATGACTTCCACTTTTGATGACTTCCCACTTTTGATGACAGCCCACTTTTTCTTGACTTCCCTCTTTTTCTTGACTACCCACTTTTTCTCGACTTCCACTTTTGATGACTTCACACTTTTTCTTGACTCCCACTTTTGATGACTTCCCATATTTTCTTGACTTCCCTCTTTCTGTGACTTCCCACTTTTAATGACTTCCCACTTTTTTCTCGACTTCCCACTTTTGATGACTTCCCACTTTTAGTGACTTCCATTTTTGACGACTTCCCACTTTTGATGACTTCCCATTTTTTCTTGACTACCCACTTTTTCATGATTTCCCACTTTTGACGACTTCCACTTTTGATTACCTCCAACTTTTGATGACTTCCTACTTTTTCTTGACTTTCCTACTTTTGATGACTTCCCTCTTTTTCTTGACTACCCACTTTTTCTCGATTTCCTACTTTTGATGACTTCCACTTTTTCTGACCTCCCACTTTTGATGACTTCCCTTTTGTGATGACTTCCCGCCATTTTTTAATTTCCCACTTTTGATCACCTCCTATTTTTTTTCACTTCCCACTTTTTCATGACTTCGCACTTTTGATGACATCCACTTTTGATAATTTTCCCACTTTTGGCGACTTCCCACTTTTTCTTGACTTCCCACTTTCGGTGACTTCCCACTTTTGATGACATCCCGTTTTTTCCTGACTCCCCACTTTTTCATGATTTCCCACTTTTGACAACTTCCCATTTTTTCTTGACTTCCCACTTTCTGTGACTTCCAACTTTTGATGACATCCCATTTTCTATTGACTTCCCACTTTTGATGACTTCCACTTTTGATGACTTCCCACTTTTGATGACATTCCCATTTTTTCTTGACTTCCCACTTTCGTGATTTCCCACTTTTGATGACATCCATTTTTTCTTGACTTCCCCTTTTCAAGACTTCCCACTTTTGATGACTTCCCACTTTTGATGACTTCCCACTTTTTCTTGACTACCACTTTTCTGACTTCCCACTTTTGATGACCTCCCTCTTTTGATGATTTGCAACTTTTTCTTGACTTCCCATTTTAGATAATTTCCCACTTTTGATGACTTCCCACTTTTTCATGACTTCCCACTTTTGATGACTACCACTTTTGATGACTTCCCACTTTTTATGACATTCCATTTTTTCTTGACATCCCACTTTTTCAAGACTTCCCACTTTTGATGACTTCCACTTTTGATGACTTCCCACTTTTTGTGACTTCCCACTTTTTCCTAACTCCCTATTTTGATGACTTCCCTTATTTTATGACTCCGCACTTTTTCTTGACTTCCACTTTTTCATGACTTCCCACTTTTGAGGACTTCCTTTTTAATGACTTCCCACTTTTGATGACTTCCCATATGTTCTTGACTTCCCTTTTCTGTGACTTCCCACATTTAATGACTTCCACTTTTCCTCGACTTCCACTTTGATGACTTCCACTTTTGATGACTTCCATTTTTGACGACTTCCACTTTTGATGACTTCCCATTTTTTCTTGACTACCCACTTTTTCATGACTTCCCACTTTTGATGACTTCCACGTTTTGATGACTTCCACTTTTGATAACGTTCCCACTTTTCCTAACTTCCCACTTTTGATGACCTCCCTCTTTTGATGATTTGCAACTTTTTCTTGACTTTCCATTTAGATAATTTCCCACTTTTGATGACTTCCCAGTTTTTCATGACTTCCCACTTTTGATGACTACACTTTTGATGACTTCCCACTTTTTATGACATTCCATGTTTCTTGACATCCCTTTTTTGCAAGACTTCCCACTTTTGATGACTTCCACTTTTGATGACTTCCCACTTTTGATGACAGCCCACTTTTTCTTGACTTCCCTCTTTTTCTTGACTACCCACTTTTTATCGACTTCCACTTTTGATGACTTCCCACTTTTTCTTGACCTCCCACTTTTGATGACTTCCTCTTTTGATGATACCCGCATTTTTTTGATTTCCCACTTTTGATCACCTCCCATTTTTTTTCACTTCCACATTTTCATGACTTCCCATTTTTAATGACATCCACTTTTGATCTCTTCCCACTTTTTGTGACTTCCCACTTTTTCCTAACCTCCCTATTTTGATGACTTCCCTTATTTTATGACTCCGCACTTTTTCTGGACTTCCCACTTTTTCATGACTTCCCACTTTTGATGACGTCCCTTTTTAATGACTTCCCACTTTTGATGACTTCCCATATTTTTCTTGACTTCCCTCTTTCTGTGACTTCCCACATTTAATGACTTCCCACTTTTACTCGACTTCCCACTTTTGATGACTTCCCACTTTTGATGACTTCCATTTTTGACGACTTCCCACTTTTGATGACTTCCCATTTTTTCTTGACTACCACTTTTTCATGACTTCCTACTTTTGATGAGTTCCACGTTTGATGACTTCTCACTTTTGATAACTTCCCACTTTTCCTGACTTCCCACTTTTGATGACCTCCCTCTTTGATGACTACCCGCATTTTTTTGATTTCCCACTTTTGATCACCTCCATTTTTTTTCACTTCCCACATTTCATGACTTCCCATTTTTAATGACATCCACTTTTGATCTCTTCCCACTTTTTGTGACTTCCCACTTTTTCCTAACCTCCCTATTTGATGCCTTCCCTTATTTTATGACTCCGCACTTTTTCTTGACTTCCCTTTTCATGACTTCCCACTTTTGATGACTACCACTTTTGATGACTTCCCACTTTTATGACATTCCATTTTTTCTTGACATCCCACTTTTTCAAGACTTCCCACTTTTGATGACTTCCACTTTTGATGACTTCCCACTTTTGATGACAGCCCACTTTTTCATGACTTCCCACTTTTGATGACTTCCCTTTTTTAATGACTTCCCACTTTTGATGATTTCCCATATTTTCTTGACTTCCCTCTTTCTGTGACTCCCACTTTTAATGACTTCCCACTTTTCTCGACTTCCCACTTTTGATGACTTCCCACTTTTGAATGACTTCCATTTTTGACGACTTCCCACTTTTGATGACTTCCCATTTTTTCTTCACTACCCCACTTTTTCATGACTTCCCACTTTTGATGACTTCCACGTTTGATGACTTCCAACTTTTGATAACTTCCCACTTTTCCTGACTTCCCACTTTTGATGACCTCCCTCTTTTGATGATTTGCAACTTTTTCTTGACTTCCCACTTTAGATAATTTCCCACTTTTGGATGACTTCCCAGTTTTTCATGACTTCCCACTTTGATGACTACCACTTTTGATGACTTCCCACTTTTTATGACATTCCATTTTTCTTGACATCCCACTTTTTCAAGACTTCCCACTTTTGATGACTTCCACTTTTGATGACTTTCCCACTTTTGATGACAGCCCACTTTTTCTTGACTTCCCTCTTTTTCTTGACTACCCACTTTTCTCGACTTCCCACTTTGTGACTTCCCACTTTTTCTTGACCTCCCACTTTTGATGACTTCCCTCTTTTGATGACTACCCGCATTTTTTGATTTCCCACTTTTGATCACCTCCCATTTTTTTTCACTTCCCACATTTTCATGACTTCCCATTTTTAATGACATCCACTTTTGATCTCTTCCCACTTTTTGTGACTTCCCACTTTTCCTAACCTCCCTATTTTGATGACTTCCCTTATTTTATGACTCCGCACTTTTTCTTGACTTCCCACTTTTTCATGACTTCCCACTTTTGATGACTTCCCTTTTTAATGACTTCCCACTTTTGATGACTTCCCATATTTTTTTGACCTTCCCTCTTTCTGTGACTTCCCACATTTAATGACTTCCCACTTTTACTCGACTTCCCACTTTGATGACTTCCCACTTTTGATGACTTCCATTTTTGACGACTTCCCACTTTTTGATGACTTCCCATTTTTTCTTGACTACCCACTTTTTCATGACTTCCCACTTTTGATGATTCCACGTTTGATGACTTCCCACTTTTGATAACTTCCCACTTTTTATGACATTCCATTTTTTCTTGACATCCCACTTTTTCAGACTTCCCACTTTTGATGACTTCCACTTTTGATGACTTCCCACTTTTGATGACAGCCCACTTTTTCATGACTTCCCACTTTTGATGACTTCCCTTTTTAATGACTTCCCACTTTTTCATGACTTCCCACTTTTGTCGACTTCCACTTTTGATGAATTCCACTTTTTATGACTTCCCATTAATTCTTGACTTCCCACTTTGTGTGACTTCCCACTTTGGATGATTTCCATCTTTTGACGACTTCCCGCATTTTTTTGACCTCCTACTTTTGATGACTTCCCTTTTTTTTTGACTTCCCACTTTTTCTTGACTTCCCACTTTTTCATGACTTCCCACTTGCCAGATTTTTTTCTTGACTTCCCACTTTCTGTGACTTCCCACTTTTGACGACTTCCACTTTCGATGACTTCCCACTTTTGATGACTTCCAATTTTGATATTTTCCAACTTTTGATGACTTCCCATTTTTTCTTGACTTCCCACTTTTGATGACTTCCCTCTTTTTCTTGACTACCCACTTTTTTCTCGATCTCCCACTTTGATGTTTTCCCGCATCTTTTTGACTTCCCACTTTTTATGATTTCCCATTTTTCTTGACTTCCCACTTTTTCATGACTTCCCACTTTGTCGACTTCCACTTTTGGTGACTTCCACTTTTTATGACTTCCCATTTATTCTTGACTTCCCACTTTATGTGACTTCCCACTTTGGATGACTTCCAACTTTTGACGACTTCCCGCATATTTTTGACCTCCCACTTTGATATTTTCCCACTTTTGGCGTCTTCCCACATTTTCTTGACTGCCCACTTTCGGTGACTTCCCACTTCCCAGATTTTTCTTGACTTCCCACTTTCTGTGACTTCCAACTTTTGATGACATCCCATTTTCTCTTGACTTCCCACTTTTTCATGACTTCCAACTTTTGACCACTTCCACTTTCGATGACTTCCCACTTTTGATGACCTACCACGTTTTCTTGACTTCCCACTTTTTGATGACTTCCCTTTTTTTGTTGACTACCCACTTTTTCTCGATTTCCCACTTCCGATAACTTCCCACTTTTTCTTGACCTCCCATTTTGATGACTTCCCTCTTTTTGTTGACTACCCACTTTTGATGACTTCCCTCTTTTTGTTGACTACATACTTTTCTCGATTTCCCACTTTTGATGACTTCCCTCTTTTGATGACTACCCGCATTTTTTTTCTTTCCCACTTTTGATCACCTCCCATTTTTTTTTTCACTTCCCACATTTTCATAACTTCCCATTTTTAATGACATCCACTTTTGATCTCTTCCCACTTTTGATGACCTCCCACTTTTAATGACTTCCCACTTTTTCTCGATCTCCCACTTTTGATGACTTCCCACCTTTTCTTGACTTCCCATTTTGCATGATTTCCATCTTTTGATGTTTTCCCGCATCTTTTTGACTTCCCACTTTTTATGATTTCCCATTTTTTCTTGACTTCCCACTTTTTCATGACTTCCCAGTTTTGTCGACTTCCACTTTTGATGACTTCCACTTTTATGACTTCCCATTTATTCTTGACTTCCCACTTTCTGTGACTTCCCACTTTGGATGACTTCCATCTTTTGACGACTTCCCGCATATTTTTGACCTCCCACTTTTGATGACTTCCCATTTTTTATGACTTCCCACTTTTTCTTGACTTCCCACTTTTTCATAACTTCCCACTTTTGACGACTTCCACATTTGATTACTTCCCACTTTTGATGAATTCCCACTTTTTCTTGACTTCCCATATTTGATGACTTTCCTCTTTTTCTTGACTACCCACTTTTTCTTGACATCCCACTTTTTCATGATTTCCCACTTTTGATGACTTCCCATTTTTTTATGACTTCCCACTTTTTCATGACTTCCCACTTTTTCATGACTTCCCACTTTTAATGACTTCCCACTTTTTCTCGACTTCCCACTTTTGATGACTTCCACGTTTGATGACTTCCCACTTTTGATGACTTTCCATATTTTCTTGACTTCCCACTTTTTGTGACCTCCCATTTTTGATGACTTCCCACTTTTAATGACTTCCCACTTTTGATGACTTCCCTCTTTTTCTTGACTACCCACTTTTGATGACTTCCCTCTTTTTCTTGACTACCCATTTTTTCTCGACATCCCACTTTTGATGACGTCCCACTTTTGATGACTTCCCATTTTTTCTTGACTTCCCACTTTTTCATGACTTCCCACTTTTGATGAAATCAACATTTGATGACTTCCCACTTTTTCCTGACTTCCCATTTTTAATGACTTCCGACTTTTTCTCGACTTCCCACTTTTGATGACTTCCATGTTTGATGACTTCCCACTTTTGATGACTTTCCATATTTTCTTGACTTCCCACTTTTTGTGACCTCCCATTTTTGATGACTTCCCACTTTTAATGTCTTCCCACTTTTGATGACTTCCCTCTTTTTCTTGACTACCCACTTTTGATGACTTCCCTCTTTTTCTTGACTACCCATTTTTTCTCGACATCCCACTTTTGATGACTTCCCATTTTTTTCTTGACTTCCCACTTTTTCATGACTTCCCACTTTTGATGAATTCCACATTTGATGACTTCCCACTTTGATGACTTCCCACTTTTTCCTGACTTCCCACTTTTAATGATTTCCCACTTTTTCTCAACTTCCCACTTTTGATGACTTCCACGTTTGATGACTTCCCACTTTTGATGACTTTCCATATTTTCTTGACTTCCCAGTTTTTGTGACCTCCCATTTTTGATGACTTCCCACTTTTAATGACTTCCCACTTTTGATGACTTCCCTCTTTTTCTTGACTACCCGCTTTTGATGACTTCCCTCTTTTCTTGACTACCCATTTTTTCTCGACATCCCACTTGTCATGACTTCCCATTTTTTCTTGACCTCCCACTTTTGATGTCTTCCCACTTTTGATGACTTCCCATTTTTTCTTGACTTCCCACTTTTTCATGACTTCCCACTTTTGATGAATTCCACATTTGATGACTTCCCACTTTCATGACTTCCCACTTTTTCCTGACTTCCCACTTTTAATGACTTCCTACTTTTTCTCGACTTCCCACTTTTGATGACTTCCACGTTTGATGACTTCCCACTTTTGATGACTGTCCATATTTTCTTGACTTCCCACTTTTTGTGACCTCCCATTTTTGATGACTTCCCACTTTTAATGACTTCCCACTTTTGATGACTTCCCTCTTTTTCTTGACTACCCACTTTTGATGACTTCCCTCTTTTTCTTGACTACCCATTTTTTCTCGACATCCCACTTTTGATGACTTCCCACATTTGATGACTTCCCATTTCTTCTTGACTTCCCACTTTTTCATGACTTCCCACTTTGATGAATTCCACATTTGATGACTTCCCACTTTGATGACTTCCCACTTTTTCCTGACTTCCCACTTTTAATGACTTCCCACTTTTTCTCGACTTCCCACTTTTGATGACTTCCACGTTTGATGACTTTCCACTTTTGATGACTTTCCATTTTTTCTTGACTTCCCACTTTTTGTGACCTTCCATTTTTGATGACTTCCCACTTTTAATGACTTCCCACTTTTGATGACTTCCCTCTTTTTCTTGACTACCCACTTTTGATGACTTCCCTCTTTTTCTTGACTACCCATTTTTTCTCGACATCCCACTTTTGCTGACTTCCCACTTTTTCTTGACCTCCCACTTTTGATGACTTCCCTCTTTTGATGACTACCCGCATTTTTTGATTTCCCACTTTTGATCACCTCCCATTTTTTTCTCACTTCCCACATTTTCATGACTTCCCATTTTTGATGAAATCCACTTTTGATCTCTTCCCACTTTTGATGACTTCCCACCTTTTCTTGACTTCCCATTTGGCATGATTTCCATCCTTTGATGTTTTCCCGCATCTTTTTGACTTCCCACTTTTTATGACTTCCCATTTTTTCATGACTTCCCACTTTTTCATGACTTCCCACTTTTGATGACTTCTACTTTTGATGACTTCCATTTTTATGTCTTCCCACTTTTTATCACTTCCCATTTTTTCTTGACATTCCACTTTTTCAAGACTTCCCACTTTTGATGACTTCCACTTTTGATGACTTCCCAATTTTGATGACTTCCCATTTATTCTTGACTTCCCACTTTCCGTGACTTCCCACTTTGGATGACTTCCATCTTTTGATGACTTCCCGCATATTTTTCACCTCCCACTTTTGATGACTTCCCATTTTTTTATGACTTCCCACTTTTTCATGATTTCCCATTTTTTCATGACTTCCCTCTTTTGACGACTTCCACTTTTGATTTCTTCCCACTTTTGGCAACTTCCCATTTTTCCTTTACTTCCCACTTTCGGTGACTTCCCACTTTTGATGACATCCTATTTTTGATGACTTCCCACTTTTAATGACTTCCCACTTTTTCTCGACTTTCCACTTTTGATGTCTTCCCACTTTTGATGACTTCCCATTTTTTCTTGACTTCCCACTTTTTCATGACTTCCCACTTTTGATGACTTCCACATTTGATGACTTCCCACTTTGATGACTTCCCACTTTTTCCTGACTTCCCACTTTTAATGACTTCCCACTTTTTCTCGACGTCCCACTTTTGATGACCTCCACGTTTGATGACTTCCCACTTTTAATGACTTCCCACTTTTTCTCGACGTCCCACTTTTGATGATTTCCCTCTTTTTCTTGACTACCCACTTTTGATGACTTCCCTCTTTTTCTTGACTACCCATTTTTTCATGACTTCCCAATTTTGATGACTTCCACATTTGATGACTTCCCACTTCTGATGACTTCCCTCTTGTGATGACTTCCCGCATTTTTTTGATTTCCCACTTTTGATCACCTCCCATTTTTTTTCAATTCCCACTTTTTCATGACTTCCCACTTTTGATGACATCCACTTTTGATATTTTCCCACTTTTGGCAGCTTCCCACTTTTTCTTGACTTCCCACTTTCGGTGACTTCCCACTTTTGATAACATCCTATTTTTTCCTGACTTCCCACTTTTTCATGACTTCCCACTTTTGACGACTTCCCATTTTTTCTTGACTTCCCACTTTCTGTGACTTCCCACTTTTGGCAACTTCTCACTTTTTCTTGACTTCCCCCTTTCGATGACTTCCCACTTTTGATGACTTCCCACTTTTTCTTAATTTGCCTATTTTGATGACTTCCCTTATTTGATGACTCGCCACTTTTCCTTGACTCCCAATTTTTTCATGACTTCCCACTTTTGATGACTTCCACTTTTGATTACTTCCCACTTTTGATGACTTCCCACTTTTTGTGACTTCCCACTTTTTCCTAACCTCCCTATTTTGATGACTTCCCTTATTTGATGACTTCCCACTTTTGATGACTTCCACTTTTGATGACTTAAACTTTTTATGACT
Organism: Sanderia malayensis; assembly: GCA_013076295.1. Lineage (NCBI taxonomy): Eukaryota > Metazoa > Cnidaria > Scyphozoa > Semaeostomeae > Pelagiidae > Sanderia > Sanderia malayensis. The sequence continues at coordinate 22,525 of RQOL01000084.1, forward strand.
TCCCACTTTTGATGTCTTCCCACTTTTGATGACTTCCCATTTTTTCTTGACTTCCCACTTTTTCATGACTTCCCACTTTTGATGACTTCCACATTTGATGAATTCCCACTTTGATGACTTCCACTTTTTCCTGACTTCCCACTTTTAATGACTTCCCACTTTTTCTCGACTTCCCACTTTTTCCACGTTTGATGACTTCCCACTTTTGATATTTTCCCACTTTTGGCAACTTCCCACTTTTTTTTGACTTCCCACTTTCGGTGACTTCCCACTTTTGATGACATCCTATTTTTGATGACTTCCCACTTTTAATGACTTCCCACTTTTTCTCGACTTCCCACCTTTGATGTCTTCCCACTTTTGATGACTTCCCATTTTTTCTTGACTTCCCATTTTTTCATGACTTTCCACTTTTGATGACTTCCACATTTGATGACTTCCCACTTTGATGACTTCCCACTTTTTCCTGACTTCCCACTTTTATAGACTTCCCACTTTTTCTCGACGTCCCACTTTTGATGACTTCCACGTTTGATGACTTCCCACTTTTGATGACTTTCCATTTTTTCTTGACTTTCCACTTTTTGTGACCTCCCATTTTTGATGACTTCCCACTTTTAATGACTTCCCACTTTTGATGACTTCCCTCTTTTTCTTGACTACCCACTTTTGATGACTTCCCTCTTTTTCTTGATTACCCATTTTTTCTCGACATCCCACTTTTGATGACTTCCCACTTTTTCTTGACCTCCCACTTTTGATGACTTCCCTCTTTTGATGACTACCCGCATTTTTTTCATTTCCCACTTTTGATCACCTCCCATTTTTTTCTCACTTCCCACATTTTCATGACTTCCCATTTTTGATGACATCCACTTTTGATCTCTTCCCACTTTTGATGGCTTCCCACTTTTAATGACTTCCCACTTTTTCTCGATCTCCCACTTTTGATGACTTCCCACCTTTTCTTGACTTCCCATTTGGCATGATTTCCATCCTTTGATGTTTTCCCGCATCTTTTTGACTTCCCACTTTTTATGGCTTCCCATTTTTTCTTGACTTCCCACTTTTTCCTGACTTCCCACTTTTAATGACTTCCCACTTTTTCTCGACGTCCCACTTTTGATGACTTCCACGTTTGATGACTTCCCACTTTTGATGACTTTCCATTTTTTCTTGACTTCCCACTTTTCGTGACCTCCCATTTTTGATGACTTCCCACTTTTAATGACTTCCCACTTTTGATGATTTCCCTCTTTTTCTTGACTACCCACTTTTGATGACTTCCCTCTTTTTCTTGACTACCCATTTTTTCATGACTTCCCACTTTTGATGACTTCCACTTTTGATGACTTCCACCTTTTATGACTTCCCACTTTTTATCACTTCTCATTTTTTCTTGACATTCCACTTTTTCAAGACTTCCCACTTTTGATGACTTCCACTTTTGATGCCTTCCCACTTTTGATGACTTCCCATTTATTCTTGACTTCCCACTTTCCGTGACTTCCCACTTTGGATGACTTCCATCTTTTGACGACCTCCCGCATATTTTTGACCTCCCACTTTTGATGACTTCCCATTTTTTTATCACTTCCCACTTTTTCATGATTTCCCACTTTTTCATGACTTCCCTCTTTTGACGACTTCCACTTTTGATTTCTTCCCACTTTTGATGACTTCCCACTTTTTCTTGACTTCGCACTTTTGATGACTTCCCTCTTTTTCTTGACTACCCACTTTTTCTCGATTTCCTACTTTTAATGACTTCCCACTTTTTCTTGACCTCCCACTTTTGATGACTTCCCTCTTGTGATGACTTCCCGCATTTTTTTGATTTCCCACTTTTGATCACCTCCCATTTTTTTTCAATTCCCACTTTTTCATGACTTCCCACTTTTGATGACATCCACTTTTGATATTTTCCCACTTTTGGCAGCTTCCCACTTTTTCTTGACTTCCCACTTTCGGTGACTTCCCACTTTTGATAACATCCTATTTTTTCCTGACTTCCCACTTTTTCATGACTTCCCATTTTTGACGACTTCCTATTTTTTCTTGACTTCCCACTTTCTGTGACTTCCCACTTTTGGCAACTTCTCACTTTTTCTTGACTTCCCACTTTCGATGACTTCCCACTTTTGATGACTTCCCACTTTTTCTTAATTTGCCTATTTTGATGACTTCCCTTATTTTATGACTCGCCACTTTTCCTTGACTCCCAATTTTTTCATGACTTCCCACTTTTGATGACTTCCACTTTTGATTACTTCCCACTTTTGATGACTTCCCACTTTTTGTGACTTCCCACTTTTTCCTAACCTCCCTATTTTGATGACTTCCTTATTTGATGACTTCCACTTTTGATGACTTCCACTTTTGATGACTTAAACTTTTTATGACTTCCCACTTTTGATGTCTTCCCACTTTTGATGACTTCCCATTTTTTCTTGACTTCCCACTTTTTCATGACTTCCCACTTTTGATGACTTCCACATTTGATGAATTACCACTTTGATGACTTCCCACTTTTTCCTGACTTCCCACTTTTAATGACTTCCCACTTTTTCTCGACTTCCCACTTTTTCCACGTTTGATGACTTCCCACTTTTGATATTTTCCAACTTTTGGCAACTACCCACTTTTTTTTGACTTCCCACTTTCGGTGACTTCCCACTTTTGATGACATCCTATTTTTGATGACTTCCCACTTTTAATGACTTCCCACTTTTTCTCGACTTCCCACTTTTGATGTCTTCCCACTTTTGATGACTTCCCATTTTTTCTTGACTTCCCATTTTTTCATGACTTTCCACTTTTGATGACTTCCACATTTGATGACTTCCCACTTTGATGACTTCCCACTTTTTCCTGACTTCCCACTTTTAATGACTTCCCACTTTTTCTCGACGTCCCACTTTTGATGACTTCCACGTTGGATGACTTCCCACTTTTGATGACTAACCATTTTTTCTTGACTTTCAACTTTTTGTGACCTCCCATTTTTGATGACTTCCCACTTTTAATGACTTCCCACTTTTGATGACTTCCCTCTTTTTCTTGACTACCCACTTTTGATGACTTCCCTCTTGTGATGACTTCCCGCATTTTTTTGATTTCCCACTTTTGATCACCTCCCATTTTTTTTCAATTCCCACTTTTTCATGACTTCCCACTTTTGATGACATCCACTTTTGATATTTTCCCACTTTTGGCAGATTCCTACTTTTTCTTGACTTCCCACTTTCGGTGACTTCCCACTTTTGATAACATCCTATTTTTTCCTGACTTCCCACTTTTTCATGGCTTCCCACTTTTGACGACTTCCCATTTTTTCTTGACTTCCCACTTTCTGTGACTTCCCACTTTTGGCAACTTCTCACTTTTTCTTGACTTCCCACTTTCGATGACTTCCACTTTTGATGACTTCCCACTTTTTCTTAATTTGCCTATTTTGATGACTTCCCTTATTTGATGACTCGCCACTTTCCTTGACTCCCATTTTTTCATGACTTCCCACTTTTGATGACTTCCACTTTTGATTACTTCCCACTTTTGATGACTTCCCACTTTTTGTGACTTCCCACTTTCTCCTAACCTCCCTATTTTGATGACTTCCCTTATTTGATGACTTCCCACTTTTGATGACTTCACTTTTGATGACTTAAACTTTTTATGACTTCCCACTTTTGATGTCTTCCCACTTTTGATGACTTCCCATTTTTTCTTGACTTCCCACTTTTTCATGACTTCCCACTTTTGATGACTTCCACATTTGATGAATTCCCACTTTGATGACTTCCCATTTTTTCCTGACTTCCCACTTTTAATGACTTCCCACTTTTTCTCGACGTCCCACTTTTGATGACTTCCACGTTTGATGACTTCCCAATTTTGATGACTTTCCATTTTTTCTTGACTTTCCATTTTTGATGACATCCACTTTTGATCTCTTCCCACTTTTGATGGCTTCCCACTTTTAATGACTTCCCACTTTTTCTCGATCTCCCACTTTTGATGACTTCCCACCTTTTCTTGACTTCCCATTTGGCATGATTTCCATCCTTTGATGTTTTCCCGCATCTTTTTGACTTCCCACTTTTTATGGCTTCCCATTTTTTTCTTGACTTCCCACTTTTTCATGACTTCCCACTTTTGATGACTTCCACTTTTGATGACTTCCACTTTTTATGATTTCCCACTTTTTATCACTTCCCATTTTTTCTTGACATTCCACTTTTTCAAGACTTCCCACTTTTGATGACTTCCACTTTTGATGCCTTCCCACTTTTGATGACTTCCCATTTATTCTTGACTTCCCACTTTCCGTGACTTCCCACTTTGGATGACCTCCATCTTTTGACGACTTCCCGCATATTTTTGACCTCCCACTTTTGATGACTTCCCATTTTTTTATCACTTCCCACTTTTTCATGATTTCCCACTTTTTCATGACTTCCCTCTTTTGACGACTTCCACTTCTGATTTCTTCCCACTTTTGATGACTTCCCACTTTTTCTTGACTTCGCACTTTTGATGACTTCCCTCTTTTTCTTGACTACCCACTTTTTCTCGATTTCCTACTTTTAATGACTTCCCACTTTTCTTGACCTCCCACTTTTGATGACTTCCCTCTTGTGATGACTTCCCGCATTTTTTTGATTTTTTAGTAATTTAGTATGCTGGAGTAGCTACTATAATCACTAATCGAAATAGGTTTACAAGACACTTACCCAGCTTTTCGTAGTTGCTTTGAAGTTTGTAGTCAGAAGGCTCGAAGAGAAACGATGTCAATTTCTTTCTTGTGTGTATGATACCAAATGATGCTTAATTAATTAACTACTAACTGAGTGTTGCGTTTGATTAAATATAAGTTGCGAGGTTGGGTGTGTCGTAAATACTTAAGCAAATAAGGTAAGAGTAGGTTATGGTTAGACGTTTGACTATAAAAGGCTAATGAATATGTTTGTTTAGATAATAATTGATAAATATGGTTAAGTGTTAGAATGCGTGTTATGATTCGCTAGTTAGTTGAAGTGCTCATTGGTAAGGCTGCTGAGCACACTACAATTTCCCACTTTTGATCACCTCCCATTTTTTTTCAATTCCCACTTTTTCATGACTTCCCACTTTTGATGACATCCACTTTTGATATTTTCCCACTTTTGGCAGCTTCCCACTTTTTCTTGACTTCCCACTTTCGGTGACTTCCCACTTTTGATAACATCCTATTTTTTCCTGACTTCCCACTTATTCATGACTTCCCACTTTTGACGACTTCCCATTTTTTCTTGACTTCCCACTTTCTGTGACTTCCCACTTTTGGCAACTTCCCACTTTTTCTTGACTTCCCACTTTCGATGACTTCCCACTTTTGATGACTCCCCACTTTTTCTTGACTTCCCACTTTTGATGACTTCCCTCTTTTTCTTGACTACCCACTTTTTTCATGACTTCCCTACTTTCGATGACATCCACTTTTGATATTTTCCAACTTTTGATGACTTCCCACTTTCTGTGACTTCCAACTTTTGATGACATCCCATTTTCTCTTGACTTCCCACTTTTCATGACTTCCCACTTTGACGACTTCCACTTTCGATGACTTCCCACTTTTGATGACTTCCAATTTTGATATTTTCCAACTTTTGATGACTTCCCATTTTTTCTTGACTTTCCACTTTGATGACTTCCCTCTTTTTCTTGACTACCCACTTTTTCTCGATCTCCCACTTTTGATGTTTTCCCCGCATCTTTTTGACTTCCCACTTTTTATGATTTCCCATTTTTCTTGACTTCCCACTTTTTCATGACTTCCCACTTTTGTCGACTTCCACTTTTCATGACTTCCACTATTTATGACTTCTCATTTATTCTTGACTTCCCACTTTATGTGACTTCCCACTTTGGATGACTTCCACCTTTTGACGACTTCCCGCATATTTTTGACCTCCCACTTTTGATATTTTCCCACTTTTGGCGACTTCCCACATTTTCTTGGACTGCCCACTTTCGGTGATTTCCCACTTCCCAGATTTTTTCTTGACTTCGCACTTTCTGTGACTTCCAACTTTTGATGACATCCCATTTTCTCTTGGACTTCCCACTTTTCAATGACTTCCAACTTTTGACCACTTCCACTTTCGATGACTTCCCACTTCCGATAACTTCCCACTTTTTCTTGACTTCCCACTTTCTGTGACTTCCCACTTTGGATGACTTCCATCTTTTGACGACTTCCCGCATATTTTTGACCACCCACTTTTGATGACTTCCCATTTTTTTATGACTTCCCACTTTTTCTTGACTTCCCACTTTTTCATGACTTCCCACTTTTGACGACTTCCACATTTGATTACTTCCCACTTTTGATGAATTCCCACTTTTTCTTGATTTCCCATATTTGACGACTTTCCTCTTTTTCTTGACTACCCACTTTTTCTTGACATCCCACTTTTTCATCACTTCCCACTTTTGATGACTTCCCATTTTTTTATGACTTCCCACTTTTTCATGACTTCCCACTTTTTCATGACTTCCCACTTTTAATGACTTCCCACTTTATCTCGACTTCCCACTTTTGATGTCTTCCCACTTTTGATGACTTCCCATTTTTTCTTCACTTCCCACTTTTTCATGACTTCCCACTTTTGATGAATTCCACATTTGATGACTTCCCACTTTCATGACTTCCCACTTTTTCCTGACTTCCCACTTTTAATGACTTCCCACTTTTTCTCGACTTCCCACTTTTGATACTTCCACTTTTGATTTCTTCCCACTTTTGATGACTTCCCACCTTTTCTTGACTTCCCATTTTGCATGATTTCCATTGTTTGATGTTTTCCCGCATCTTTTTGACTTCCCACTTTTTGTGATTTACCATTTTTTCTTGACTTCCCACTTTTTCATGACTTCCCACTTTTGTCGACTTCCACTTTTGATGACTTCCACTTTTTATGACTTCCCATTTATTCTTGACTTCCCACTTTCTGTGACTTCCCACTTTGGATGACTTCCATCTTTTGACGACTTCCCGCATATTTTTGACCTCCCACTTTTGATGACTTCCCATTTTTTTATGACTTCCCACTTTTTCTTGACTTCCCACTTTTTCATGACTTCCCACTTTTGACGACTTCCACATTTGATTACTTCCCACTTTTGATGAATTCCCACTTTTCTTGATTTCCCATATTTGATGACTTTCCTCTTTTTCTTGACTACCCACTTTTTCTTGACATCCCACTTTTTCATCACTTCCCACTTTTGATGACTTCCCATTTTTTTATGACTTCCCACTTTTTCATGACTTCCCACTTTTTCATGACTTCCCACTTTTAATGACTTCCCACTTTATCTCGACTTCCCACTTTTGATGTCTTCCCACTTTTGATGACTTCCCCATTTTTTCTTCACTTCCCACTTTTTCATGACTTCCCATTTTTGATGAATTCCACATTTGATGACTTCCCACTTTCATGACTTCCCACTTTTTCCTGACTTCCCACTTTTAATGACTTCCCACTTTTTCTCGACTTCCACTTTTGATGACTTCCACTTTTGATTTCTTCCCACTTTTGATGACTTCCACTTTTTCTTGAACTTCGCACTTTGATGACTTCCCTCTTTTTCTTGACTACCCACTTTTTCTCGATTTCCTACTTTTAATGACTTCCCACTTTTTCTTGACCTCCCACTTTTGATGACTTCCCTCTTGTGATGACTTCCCGCATTTTTTGATTTCCCACTTTTGATCACCTCCCATTTTTTTTCAATTCCCACTTTTTTTCATGACTTCCCACTTTCCGATGACATCCACTTTTGATATTTTCCCACTTTTGGCAGCTTCCCACTTTTTCTTGATTTCCACTTTCGGTGACTTCCCACTTTGATAACATATATTCTTTCCTGACTTCCCACTTATTCATGACTTCCCACTTTTGACGACTTCCCATTTTTTCTTGACTTCCCACTTTCTGTGACTTCCCACTTTTGGCAACTTCCCACTTTTTCTTGACTTCCCCACTTTCGATGACTTCCCACTTTTGATGACTCCCCACTTTTTCTTGACTTCCCACTTTTGATGACTTCCCTCTTTTTCTTGACTACCCACTTTTTCATGACTTCCCACTTTCGATGACATCCACTTTTGATATTTTCCAACTTTTGATGACTTCCCACTTTCTGTGACTTCCAACTTTGATGACATCCCATTTTCTCATGACTTCCCACTTTTCATGACTTCCCACTTTTCACGACTTCCACTTTCGATGACTTCCCACTTTTGATGACTTCCAATTTTGATATTTTCCAACTTTTGATGACTTCCCATTTTTCTTGACTTCCCACTTTTAATGACTTCCCACTTTTGATGATTTCCCTCTTTTTCTTGACTACCCACTTTTGATGACTTCCCTCTTTTTCTTGACTACCCATTTTTTCATGACTTCCCACTTTTGATGATTTCCACTTTTGATGACTTCCACCTTTTATGACTTCCCACTTTTTATCACTTCCCATTTTTCTTGACATTCCACTTTTTCAAGACTGCCCACTTTTGATGACTTCCACTTTTGATGCCTTCCCACTTTTGATGACTTCCCATTTATTCTTGACTTCCCACTTTCCGTGACTTCCCACTTTGGATGACTTCCATCTTTTGACGACTTCCCGCATATTTTTGACCTCCCACTTTTGATGATTCCCATTTTTTATCACTTCCCACTTTTCATGATTTCCCACTTTTTCATGACTTCCCTCTTTTGACGATTCCACTTTTGATTCTTCCCACTTTTGGATGACTTCCCACTTTTTCTTGACTTCGCACTTTTGATGACTTCCCTTTTTCTTGACTACCCACCTTTTCTCGATTTCTCTACTTTAATGACTTCCCACTTTTTCTGACCTCCCACTTTTGATGACTTCCCTCTGTGATGACTTCC
>RQOL01000840.1:0-17314 GCA_013076295.1 Sanderia malayensis
ATTAATCAGTTTTAAATGTTTATAAAGTCAATTTATGTGTAAATTGTGGGAATGAATGTTAATATCACGGAACAAAAGTAAAAAGGGTGTATTTCAATCCTCAACTTAAGCTGTATTACTGGGGATTTCTGCGTAAATTGTGGGAATGAATGTTAATATCACGGAAAACAAGTAAAAATGGTGTATTTCAATCAGTAGGTTTTCTCTGTATTAACGTGGATTCATGAGTAAATTGTAGGAATGAATGTTAATATAACTGAAAACAAGTGAAAAAAGTGTATTTCAATCAGTCAGTTTTACATGTATCTAAGTCAATTAATGTGTAAATTTTGGGAATGAATGTTAATATCACGCAACAAAAGTAAAAAGGGTGTATTTCAATCGTCAATGTTAGCTGTATTACCGGGGATTTCTGCGTAAATTGTGGGAATGAATGTGAATATCACTTAAAACAAGTAAAAATGGTTTATTTCAATCAGTCAGTTTTCTCTGTAATAACGTGGATTCATGTGTAAATTGTGGGAATGAATGTTAATATCACGGAAAAGAAGTAAAAAAGTGTTTTTCAATCAGTCAGTTTTAGCTGTATTAACGTGAGTTCATGTGTAATTTGTGGGAATGAACGTCAATATCACGGAAAAAAGTAAAAAAGGTGTATTTCAATTAATCAGTTTTAAATGTTTATAAAGTCAATTTATGTGTAAATTGTGGGAATGAATGTTAATATCACGGAACAAAAGTAACAAGGGTGTATTTCAATCGTCAACTTAAGCTGTATTACTGGGGATTTCTGCGCAAGTTGTGGGAATGAATGTTAATATCACGGAAAACAAGTAACAATGGTGTATTTCAATCGGTCAGTATTCCCTGTATTTACGTTAATTCATGTGTAATTTGTGGCAATGAATGTTAATATAACGGAAAAAAGTGAAAAGGGTGAATTTCAATCAGTCAATTTTACCTGTATTAACGTAGAATCATGTGTAAATTATGGGAATGAATGTTAATATCACGAAACAAAAGTAAACAAGGTGTAATTCAATCAGTCAGGACTAGCTGTATTAACGTGGATTCATGTGTAATTTGTGGGAATGAATGTTATTATAACGGAAAACAAGTAAAAATCGTATATTTCACTCAGTCAGTTTTACATGTATATAAAATCAATTTATGTGTAATTGTGGGATTGAATGTTAACATCACAGAAGAAATGGAAAAAGGGTGTATTTCAATCAGTCAATTTTTGCTGTATTAACGTGGATTTAAGTCTAAATTGTGGGAATGAACGTGAATATCACGGAAAAAAGTAAAAAAGGTGTATTTCAATCAGTCAGTTTTACCTGTATATAAAGTCAATTTATGTGTAAATTGTCGGAATTAATGTTAATATCACGGAAAACAAGTAAAAATGGTGTTATTCAATCAGTCAGTTTGCCCAGTATTTTCGTCAATTCATGTGTAAATTGTGGGAATTAATTTTAATATTACGGAAAACAAGTAAAAAGGGTGTATTTCAATCCGTCAGTATTGCTTCTATTTACGTTAATTCGTGTGTAAATTGTGGCAATGAATGTTAATATAACGGAAAAAAGTGAAAAGGGTGAATTTCAATCAGTCAATTTTACCTGTATTAACGTAGAATCATGTGTAAATTGTGGGAATGAATGTTAATATCACGGAACAAAAGTAAAAAGGGTGTATTTCAATCAGTCAATTTTAGCTGTATTCACGTGGATTTATGTCTAAATTGTGGGAATGAACGTCAATATCACGGAAAACAAGTAAAAAAGGTGTATTTCAATTAGTCAGTTTTAAATGCTTATAAAGTCAATTTATGTGTAAATTGTGGGAAGTATTGTTAATATCACGGAAAACAAGTAAAAATGGTGTTATGCAATCAGTCAGTTTGCCCAGTATTTTCGTCAATTCATGTGTAAATTGTGGGAATGAATGTTAATATCACGGTAAAAAGTAAAAAGGCTGAATTTCAATCAGTCAATTTTAACTGTATTAACGTGGATTCATGTGTAAAATGTGGGAATGAATGTAAATATCCTGGAAAACAAGTAAAAAAAGTTGTATTTCAATCAGTCAGTTTTACCTGTATATAAAGTCAATTTATGTGTAAATTGTGGGAATTAATGTTAATATCACGGAAAACAAGTAAAATTGGTGTTATTCAATCAGTCAGTTTGCCCAGTATTTTCGTCAAATCATGCGTAAATTGTTGGAATGAATGTTAATATTACGAAAAAAGTGAAAAGGGTGAATTTCAATCAGTCAATTTTACCTGTATTACCGTAGAATCATGTGTAAATTGTGGGAATGAATGTTAATATCACGGAAAACAAGTAAAAAAGGTGTATTTCAATCAGTCAGTTTGCCCAGTATTTTTGTCATTTCATGTGTAAATTGTGGGAATGAATGTTAATATCACGGAAAAAAATGGAAAGCGTGAATTTCAGTCAGTCAATTTTACCTGTATTAACGTAGATTCATGCGTAAATTGTGGGAATGAATGTTAATATCACGGAACAAAAGTAAAAAGGGTGTATTTCAATCAGTCAATTTTAGCTGTATTCACGTGGATTTATGTCTAAATTGTGGGAATGAACGTCAATATCACGGAAAACAAGTAAAAAAGGTGTATTTCAATTAGTCAGTTTTAAATGCTTATAAAGTCAATTTATGTGTAAATTGTGGGAAGTATTGTTAATATCACGGAAAACAAGTAAAAATGGTGTTATGCAATCAGTCAATTTGCCCAGTATTTTCGTCAATTCATGCGTAAATTGTGGGAATGAATGTTAATATCACGGTAAAAAGTAAAAAGGCTGAATTTCAATCAGTCAATTTTAACTGTATTAACGTGGATTCATGTGTAAAATGTGGGAATGAATGTAAATATCCTGGAAAACAAGTAAAAAAAGTTGTATTTCAATCAGTCAGTTTTACCTGTATATAAAGTCAATTTATGTGTAAATTGTGGGAATTAATGTTAATATCACGGAAAACAAGTAAAAATGGTGTTATTCAATCAGTCAGTTTGCCCAGTATTTTCGTCAAATCATGTGTAAATTGTTGGAATGAATGTTAATATCACGAAAAAAGTGAAAAGGGTGAATTTCAATCAGTCAATTTTACCTGTATTACCGTAGATTCATGTGTAAATTGTGGGAATGAATGTTAATATCACGGAAAACAAGTAAAGAAGGTGTATTTCAATCAGTCAGTTTTACATGTTTATAAGGTCAATTCATGTGTAAATTGTGGGAATTAATGTTAATATCACGGAAAAAAGTGAAAAGGGTGAATTTCAATCATTCAATTTTACCTGTATTAACGTGGATTCATTTGTAAATTGTGGGAATGAATGTTAATATCACGGGAAATAAGTAATAAAGGTGTACTTTACTCAGTCTAATGAACTGTATTATTGTGGATTCATGTGTAAATTGTGGGAATGAATGTAAATATCACGGAAAAAAGTAAAAAGGGTGAATTTAAATCAGTCAATTTTAGCTGTATTAACGTGGATTCCTGTCTAAATTATGGGAATGAATGTTAATATCACAGAAAACAAGTAAAAGGAGTGTATTTCAATCAGTCAGTTTTCCCTGTATCTACGTTAATTTATGTGGAAATTGTGGGAATAAATATTAATATCACGGAAAAAAGTGAAAAGGGTGAACTTCAATCAGTCAACTTTACCTGTATTAACGTGGATTCACATGTAAATTGTGGGAATGAATGTTAATATCACGGAAAACAAGTAATAAAGGTGTACTTTACTCAGTCTAATGAACTGTATTATCGTGGATTCATGTGTAAATTGTGGGAATGAATGTAAATATCACGGAAAAAAGTAAAAAGGGTGAATTTCAATCAGTCAATTTAAGCTGTACTAACGTGGATTCCTGTCTAAATTATGGGAATGAATGTTAATATCACAGAAAACAAGTAAAAGGAGTGTATTTCAACCAGTCAGTTTTCCTTGTATTTACGTTAATTTATGTGGAAATTGTGGAAATAAATATTAATATCACGGAAAAAAGTGAAAAGGGTGAATTTCAATCAGTCAACTTTACCTGTATTAACGTGGATTCACATGTAAATTGTGGGAATGAATGTTAATATCACGGAAAATAAGTAAAAAAGGTGTATTTTAATCAGTCAGTTTTACATGTTTATAAAGTCAATTCATGTGTAAATTGTAGGAATTAATGTTAATATCACGGAAAACAAGTAAAAACGTGTATTTCAATTAGTCTGGTTTAGCTCTATTAGCGTAGATTCATGTGTAAATTGTGGGAATGAATGTTAATATCACGGAAAACAAGTAAAAGTGGTGTCAGTCAATGAGTCAGGATTAGCTCTCTTAACGTGTATTCATGTGTAAATTGTGGGAAATGAAAGTTAATATCAGGGAGAACAAGTGAAAAATGTGCATTTCAATTAGTCAGGTTTAGCTCTATTAACGTAGATTCATGTGTAAATTGCGGCAAAGATTGTTAATATAACGGAAAGCAAGTAAAAAAGGTGTATTTCAATCTGTCAGTTTCCCCTGTATATACGTCAATTCATGTGTAAATTGTGGGAATGAATGTTAATATCACGGAAAACAAGTAAAAATGGTGTATTTCAATCAGTCGGTTTTCTCTGTATTAACGTGGATTCATGAGTAAATTGTAGGAATGAATGTTAATATAACGGAACACAAGTGAAAAAAGTTTATTTTCACTTGAATTGAATGCAATTTGCGAGCACACGTGTGTTTGAAAGCTCTGTGTTTTTGTGAGAATTGCAACCGTTTTTGAGCCTATTAAGGAGATAAAGGCTTCTAGGGAATGAAATAAAGACTTGTTTTTGTTATTTTTGATGTTTTAGAAGGAGTGAGAAGGTGATTTTGCAATAAATATTGAAGAAAGAAGCAAAAAAGAAACTGGCCTAGCTGTGAAGCGAAAGAGCAAGACAAATTCTCTTTCTGCTGCAGAGAGATTCTCAGCAGAAGCAGCGATTGTACCACAGGTTCAATACCAGTGGGGGTCAACTTTGTTGTTTTTTGTGTAAAAAAAAAGAATTTTTTTTATTTTTTTTATTTTTTTTTTTATTTTTTTTTTCTTTTCTGCCTCTGTGATGGCAAACTTCTCGGTTTTAGAAAATGGCTTTTGTTCTTCATGCAACAAATCTGTCGGTGACCTAGAGTTTACATGTTGTAGACTTTGTAAGTTAAAATTCCATGCAACTTGCTCTAAACAAAGTTCAGACGAGAAATGGGGATCATACACCATGATTAAATTGTTTAATGCGACATCTACAAAGAAGAAATTTTTTCTTCCTCTGTGATCTTTGTCTTACTTCCTTTGAAGTTTCTGGGGCCATGAGTGAAAACAATAGACTCTCCATCATTGAGCAAACTCTTCAGTCTACATTGAATGAAGTTAATGAAATAAAGAAACTTGTTGCAAGTAACACAAAGTTATTTGAAAAGAATCAGACACAACATAATAATCTCTGGAATGATGCTGCTCGCACAAATAATTTATTTTCTGATAGAACTGACTCTCAGCTAATAATTAATAAAACTGGAATTACGAAAGATGATATTCACAACATTCAGGAAGTGGAAAAAATTGTACTTGACAAAGATATCCCATTGAAGTCCACATTTGAAACAAAAATGGGTGATATTGTTCTTGTTTGCCCTTCTCCAGCTGTACGTGAAAAACTGGAGGAGGAAGTTCTTACAAAAAATATTCCATTAAAGATACCAAAAATTAAATCCACAGTTATTTCAATTGTTGGCTTAGGCAGGTCCTTTTCAAATCAGGAGGCTACAAATCTCCTTGTGAAACAGAATATTTTTCTTTCTTCGTTTTTGGAACACAAGAAACAAGAAGACCATTTTAAAGTGTTTGCAGTAAAACCGTTGAAAAATAAATCTGATGTCTATCAGGCCTTTGTGAGAGTATCTCTCCCTGTTAGGGATGGTATGACAAGCCAAAACGACAAAATGTTGATTGGTTTAAAATCATGCAAGGTATATGACCAATGTCATATAAAACGTTGCAATAAGTGCCAAAAAATTTGGACATTACATTGCTAAGTGCCCTTCGGAAGGTTATTCCTGCGCCAAATGCGCTGGGAGTCACAAAACTGACTCTTGCACCTCAGTAAAGCTGAGCTGCATTAATTGCTCAAAGTCACAGCTTTTGGAAGCCCAATGTAATCATGCAGCAAATTCTCTGGACTGCCCAACAATGTTGAAGGCCAAAAAGGAAGCTAAGGAGAATTTAAACCTGCTTCTGAAAAGACATTGAACTTTATTAAATGCTTGCTTTTGAACTGCCAGTCAATACGAAATAAGTTAAATATAGTGATGGAACACGTTGTTGACTTTAGTGCCGACATTGTTTTCTTAACCGAGACGTGGCTCCAACAGAATTGTGATGCAACAATAACAAACTTTAAAGACTTTAATTACCATTTTATCCATATACCACGTGAGGATAGACAAAAGGAAACAGGCGGAGGAGTGGGCATTCTCATCAAAGGGACATTGAGACAGACTTCAGTACCTATGCAACAGTTTCAGTCATTTGAATGTTGCATAGCGAAACTCTTTTGTCACCGCAAAGAATCTGTACTACTTGTTGCAATATACCGTTTGAGCTATGTCTCTGCAGAAGTATTTACACATGAAATGAATTATAAATGAATTCACAGAGTTTATGGAAATTTTATCCAGCTTCAATGTGAGTTTTATTGTCGCAGGTGATATCAATGTTCACATGGATGTGCCGAGTGAAAAATTAACAAAAGAATTTTCAAATATTATAGCACTTTTAACTTAACACAACATGTAAGTGATCCAACGCATGTTGCTGGGCACACTCTGGATATTGTTCTTACTCAGAGTCATGAACTAGCCATCTCAAACACAATTGTCCATGATGTCAGCTTGAGTGACCACAGCTTGATTTCCTTCAATGTAAACCTAACACATCATCATAGTGAATATAAAATAGTTCAGTGTAGAGATCACAAAAGTATTGATAAAGACGCTTTCTCTTTAAACATGTTAAGTGCACTTCAAAATATTAACAGTGCAGACAATTTTCAATCTGCCATCGATAAATACAATTATGCACTTAGGTCCACATTAGATGCTCATGCGCCAATGAAAGAAAAGTCGGTGAGAGTTGTCAGCAAAGCTCCATGGTTCGACAGTGAATATGCAAATCTTAGAAAGAGAAGGCGCCATGCAGAGAAAGTTTATAGAAAGAGAAAAACAACATCTAATAAGGAAATATTTATAAAACTTCGATCTGAAACAACAAAACTAGCAAAGACAAAGAAAATTCAATATTTTAAAGAGAAACTCAACCACTCTAATAATAAAATTAAGACACTCTTTCAAATAACAAAGTCACTCACCTCTTTTGATTCTGGAATCCAGCTACGATCCCCGGAGAATAATAAATCACTGGCAAATACATTTTCCAATCACTTTCAAGAAAAAATTCAGAAAATACGTGATTCTTTTGAACTACCTTTAGTTGATACGTCATCGCAACAATACAGAAGTCCAGCTCAAGATCTTTTAACCCACTTTGAACCTACAACAATAGAAGAATTAAATCAAATAATAACATCTGCTCAAATAAAATGTTCTCCGAATGACCCTCTAACAAAACCACTCTTATTAGACAATATTAGTAACTTGTTACCTTTTTGGGTCAGTATTGTAAATCTTTCCCTAGAAAGTGGATGCATGGACGGCTTGAAATCTGCAATAATAACACCCCTGTTGAAGCCATCTAACAATGTTCAAGATCGAGAGTTATGTAAGAACTATAGACCTATTTCAAACTTACCTTTTTTAAGCAAATTGACTGAGAAATGTGTTGCTGCGAGACTTGAGAAACAGATACAGCGACACGAACTTGACTCACCTTTTCAATATGGCTACAAGAAGAATCACTCTACTGAAATGCTACTATTGAACACAATTGACGGCATTTCCAAAGCGTTTGATAATAAATTTGCTACTGTTTTACTCCTGTTGGATTTAAGTGCAGCTTTCGATACAGTAGATCAGAACATACTCCTTAAAAGGCTTGAAAATAATCTCGGTATTGGTGGCACTGCTTTAAAATGGTTTGTTTCATACTTGAAAGGTCGTACTCAGCAAGTTTTAATGTCGGGTCAGTATTCAGAAAGTACGACACTCAACTATGGGGTGCCTCAAGGGTCTGTCCTAGGTCCCATACTTTTTAACATCTACATGCAGCCACTGTATGCGTTAATAGAACAAACTGGCTTTGAAATTAATGGCTTCGCAGATGACCACCAACTCTATAAATCATTCCATCCCATTTTTCAAGTTAATATCCTAACAACAGGAATTGAAAATTGCCTCTCTGTAATATCAAACTGGATGAACAGTAATTTCCTTAAATTAAATAAAACAAAAACAAAAATCTTACTTCTAGGCCCTGAGTCAGTACGTTCAAACATCAAAATACATGGGACTTTGGACGATGGTAAATGCATTAGATTTGTTCAAAATGCAAGAAACCTTGGTGTTTATATGGATCAATGTCTTGATTTTGAAAAGCACATAAATAAGGTTGTTGCGGATTGTTATACAATCCTTCGTAATATTGCAAAAATTAAGTGTTTTTTACTGAAGGACTTTCTAAATGTTTTAATAACATCATTGGTTTCATCAAAGTTAGATTATTGTAATTCACTTCTGGTGAATGTCAACTCTAACTTGATTAAACGACTTCAGTCGGTCCAGAATACAGCTGTTCGAATAGTATTTAAAAAAGGGAAATTTGACAGACAGCCAATTTCTCCATTGTTTGCAGAGCTCCACTGGTTACAGGTCCGGGAAAGAATCGTCTTCAAAACAGCTTTGATAGTACATCACTGTGTTTGGGGTTGTGCTCCATCTTCTCTAAAGGACAAGATCAAGGTTATCAACAAACGCACCATGCAGGTAGAAATTCCGACTTGTAAAACAAAACATGGGGAACAAGCTTTTTCAAGAGCAGGTCCAAAAGTGTGGAATGGCATACCATCGCAAATTAGAGTTACCCAAAACAAGGACACATTTAAAGCCCAATTAAAGTCTTTTTTAATGACAACCAACTTGACCAATTTTTATAATAAAATAAACGTGTAAATTATGTAAAAATGTAAATAATGAAAAATTTTTTAATTTTATCCTGTTAAATGTATCAACATCATAATATCCGAGATAATTAGAATAGTAAATACACAAATTCAAGTCTTTAATTTCCCATTATTGATACATTAGTTTCCCTTATTGTTCACAGTTGAGCATGCTGACCATAACAGCGTTATGCCAGTAGATAACTGTGGGTAAATCTTACTTTATTAGTATTATTATTATTATTATTTCAATCAGTCAGTTTTACATGTGTCTAAGTCAATTAATGTGTAAATTTTGGGCATGAATGTTAATATCGCGGAAAACAAGTAAAAATGGTACATTTCAATCAGCCAGTGTCACCTGTTTTTACGTTAATTCGTGTGTAAATTGTGGGAAAGAATGTTAATATCACGAGAAAATGTAAAAAGGGTGAATTTCAATCAATCAGTTTTAGCTGTATTAACGTGGATTCATGTGTAAAATGTGGGAATGAATTTAAATATCCCGGAAAACAAGTAAAAAAGGTGTATTTCAATCAGTCAGTTTTACCTTTTTATAAAGTCTATTCAAGTGTAAATTGTGGGAATTAATGTTAAAATCACAGAAAACAAGTGAATAAAGTGTAATTCAATCAGTCAGGACTAGCTGTATTAAGGTGGATTCATGCGTAAATTGTGGGAATTAATGTTAATATCACGGAAAGAAAGTAAAAAAGGTGTAATTCAATCAGTCAGGATTAGCTGTAATAACGTGGATTCATGTGTAATTTGTGGTAATGAAAGTCAAAATCACGGAAAAAAGTAAAAAAGGTGTGTTTCAATTAGTCAGCTTTAAATGTTTATAAAGTCAATTCACGTGTAAAGTGTGGGAAAGAATGTTAAAATTACGGAAAACAATTAAAATAGGGTAATTCAATCAGTCAGGATTAACTGTTTTAACGTGGATTCATGTGCAATTTGTGAGAATGAATGTTAAAATCACGGAAAAAAGTAAAAAGGGTGAATTTCAATCAGTCAATTTTAGC
Source organism: Sanderia malayensis (assembly GCA_013076295.1). Taxonomy (NCBI): domain Eukaryota; kingdom Metazoa; phylum Cnidaria; class Scyphozoa; order Semaeostomeae; family Pelagiidae; genus Sanderia; species Sanderia malayensis. The sequence continues at coordinate 10,209 of RQOL01000840.1, forward strand.
TGTATTAAAGGGGATTCATGTCTAAGTTGTTGGAATGAACGTTATTATCACGGAAAACAAGTAAAAAGAGTGTATTTCAATCAGTCAGTTTTTCCTGTATTAACGTGGATTCATATGTAAATTGTGGGAATGAATGTTAATATCAGGGAAAACAAGTAAAAATGGTGTATTTCAATCAGTCAGTTTTTTCTGTATTAACGTGGATTCATGTGTAAATTGTGGGAATGAATGTTAATATCACGGAAAAGAAGTAAAAAAGTGTATTTCAATCAGTCGGTTTTAGCTGTATTAACGTGAGTTCATGTGTAAATTGTGGGAAAGAATGTCAATATCACTTAATACAAGTAAAAAAGGTCTATTTTAATTAGTCAGGCTTAGCTCTATTAACGTTGATTCATGTGTAAATTGTGGGAAAGAATGTTAATATAACGGAAAACAAGTCAAAAAGGTGTATTTCAATCAGTCACTTTTACATATATATAAAGTCAATTGATGTGTAAATTGTGGGATTAATGTTAATATCACGGAAAACAAGTAAAAATGGTGTATTTGAATCATTCAGTTTCCCCTGTATTTACGTCAATTCATGTGCAAATTGTGGGAAAGAATGTTAATATCACGCAACAAAAGTAAAAAGGGTGTTTTTCAATCGTCAATTTTAGCTGTATTACCGGGGATTTCTGCGTAAATTGTGGGAAAGAATGTTAATATCAAGGAAAACAAGTAAAAATGGTGTATTTCAATCAGTCACTTTTACATGTATATAAAGTCAATTGATGTGTAAATTGTGGGAATGAATGTAAATATAACGGAAAATAGTAAAAAGGGTGAATTTCAATCAGTCAATTTTAGCTGTATTAACGTGGATTCCTGTCTAAATTATCGGAATGAATGTTAATACCACAGAAAACAAGTAAAAGGAGTGTATTTCAATCAGTCAGTTTTCCCTGTATTTACGTTAATTTATGTGTAAATTGTGGGAATAAATGTTAATATCACGGAAAAAAAGTAAACAAGGTGTAATTCAATCAGTCAGGACTAGCTGTATTAACGTGGATTCATGTGTAATTTGTGGGAATGAATGTTATTATAACGGAAAACAAGTAAAAATCGTATATTTCACTCAGTCAGTTTTACATGTATATAAAATCAATTTATGTGTAATTGTGGGATTGAATGTTAACATCACAGAAGAAAAGGAAAAAGGGTGTATTTCAATCAGTCAATTTTTGCTGTATTGACGTGGATTTAAGTCTAAATTGTGGGAATGAACGTCAATATCACGGAAAAAAGTAAAAAAGGTGTATTTCAATCAGTCTGTTTTACCTGTATATAAAGTCAATTTATGTGTAAATTGTCGGAATTAATGTTAATATCACGGAAAACAAGTAAAAATGGTGTTATTCAATCAGTCAGTTTGCCCAGTATTCTCGTCAATTCATGTGTAAATTGTGGGAATTAATTTTAATATTACGGAAAACAAGTAAAAATGGTGTATTTCAATCGGTCAGTATTCCTTCTATTTACGTTAATTCATGTGTAAATTGTGGCAATGAATGTTAATATAACGGAAAAAAGTGAAAAGGGTGAATTTCAATCAGTCAATTTTACCTGTATTAACGTAGAATCATGTGTAAATTGTGGGAATGAATGTTAATATCACGAAACAAAAGTAAACAAGGTGTAATTCAATCAGTCAGGACTAGCTGTATTAAGGTGGATTTATGTGTAATTTGTGGGAATGAACGTCAATATCACAAAAAAAGTAAAAAAGGTGTATTTCAATTAGTCAGTTTTAAATGTTTATAAAGTCAATTTATGTGTCAATTGTGGGAATTAATTTTAATATCACGGAAAACAAGTAAAAATGGTGTTATTCAATCAGTCAGTTTGCCCAGTATTACCGTAGATTCATGTGTAAATTGTGGGAATGAATGTTAATATCACGGAAAACAAGTAAAAACGGTGTATTTCAATCAGTCAGTTTTTCCTGTATTAACGTGGATTCATGTGTAAAATGTGGGAATGAATGTTAATATCACGGAAAACAAGTAAAAAAAGATGTATTTCAATCAGTCAGTTTTACATGTTTATAAGGTCAATTCATGTGTAAATTATGGGAATTAATGTTAATATCACGGAAAAAAGTGAAAAGGGTGAATTTCAATCATTCAGTTTTACTTGTATTAACGTGGATTCACTTGTAAATTGTGGGAATGAATGTAAATATCAAGGAAAAAAGTAAAAAGGGTGAATTTCAATCAGTCAATTTTAGCTGTATTAACGTAGATTCCTGTCTAAATTATGGGAATGAGTGTTAATATCACAGAAAACAAGTAAAAGGAGTGTATTTCAATCAGTCAGTTTTTCCTGTATTTACATTAATTCATGTGTGAATTGTTGGAATGAAGGTTAATGTCACGGAAAAAAGTGAAAAGGGTGAATTTCAATCAGTCAGTTTTCCCTGTATTTACGTTAATTCATGTGTAAATTGTGGGAAAGAATGTTAATATCATGAGAAAAAGTAAAAAGGGTGAATTTCAATCAATCAGGTTTAGCTGTATTAAGGTGAATTCATGTGTAAAATGTGGGAATGAATTTAAATATCCCGAAAAACAAGTAAAAAAGGTGTATTTCAATCAGTCAGTTTTACCTTTTTATAAAGTCAATTCAAGTGTAAATTGTGGGAATTAATGTTAAAATCACAGAAAACAAGTGAATAAAGTGTAATTCAATCAGTCAGGACTAGCTGTATTAAGGTGGATTCATGCGTAAATTGTGGGAATGAATGTTAATATCACGGAAAGAAATTAAAAAAGGTGTAATTCAATCAGTAAGGATTAGCTGTATTAACCTGGATTCATGTGAAATTTGTGGGAATGAAAGTCAAAATCGCGGAAAAAAGTAAAAAAGGTGTGTTTCAATTAGTCAGCTTTAAATGTTTATAAAGTCAATTCACGTGTAAAGTGTGGGAAAGAATGTTAATATCATGGAAAACAGGTAAAAAAGGTGTGTTTCAATTAGTCAGCTTTAAATGTTTATAAAGTCAATTCGCGTGTAAAGTGTGGGAAAGAATGTTAAAATTAAGGAAAACAATTAAAATAGGGGCAATTCAATCAGTCAGGATTAACTGTTTTAACGTCGATTCATGTGCAATTTGTGAGAATGAATGTTAAAATCACGGAAAAAAGTAAAAAGGGTGAATTTCAATCAGTCAATTTTAGCTGTATTAAAGGGGATTCATGTCTAAGTTGTTGGAATGAACGTTATTATCACGGAAAACAAGTAAAAAGAGTGTATTTCAATCAGTCAGTTTTTCCTGTATTAACGTGGATTCATATGTAAATTGTGGGAATGAATGTTAATATCAGGGAAAACAAGTAAAAATGGTGTATTTCAATCAGTCAGTTTTTTCTGTATTAACGTGGATTCATGTGTAAATTGTGGGAATGAATGTTAATATCACGGAAAAGAAGTAAAAAAGTGTATTTCAATCAGTCGGTTTTAGCTGTATTAACGTGAGTTCATGTGTAAATTGTGGGAAAGAATGTCAATATCACTTAATACAAGTAAAAAAGGTCTATTTTAATTAGTCAGGCTTAGCTCTATTAACGTTGATTCATGTGTAAATTGTGGGAAAGAATGTTAATATAACGGAAAACAAGTCAAAAAGGTGTATTTCAATCAGTCACTTTTACATATATATAAAGTCAATTGATGTGTAAATTGTGGGATTAATGTTAATATCACGGAAAACAAGTAAAAATGGTGTATTTGAATCATTCAGTTTCCCCTGTATTTACGTCAATTCATGTGCAAATTGTGGGAAAGAATGTTAATATCACGCAACAAAAGTAAAAAGGGTGTTTTTCAATCGTCAATTTTAGCTGTATTACCGGGGATTTCTGCGTAAATTGTGGGAAAGAATGTTAATATCAAGGAAAACAAGTAAAAATGGTGTATTTCAATCAGTCACATTTACATGTATATAAAGTCAATTGATGTGTAAATTGTGGGAATGAATGTAAATATAACGGAAAATAGTAAAAAGGGTGAATTTCAATCAGTCAATTTTAGCTGTATTAACGTGGATTTAAGTCTAAATTGTGGGAATGAACGTCAATATCACGGAAAAAAGTAAAAAAGGTGTATTTCAATCAGTCAGTTTTACCTGTATATAAAGTCAATTTATGTGTAAATTGTCGGAATTAATGTTAATATCACGGAAAACAAGTAAAAATGGTGTTATTCAATCAGTCAGTTTGCCCAGTATTCTCGTCAATTCATGTGTAAATTGTGGGAATTAATTTTAATATTACGGAAAACAAGTAAAAATGGTGTATTTCAATCGGTCAATATTCCTTCTATTTACGTTAATTCATGTGTAAATTGTGGCAATGAATGTTAATATAACGGAAAAAAGTGAAAAGGGTGAATTTCAATCAGTCAATTTTACCTGTATTAACGTAGAATCATGTGTAAATTGTGGGAATGAATGTTAATATCACGAAACAAAAGTAAACAAGGTGTAATTCAATCAGTCAGGACTAGCTGTATTAACGTGGATTCATGTGTAATTTGTGGGAATGAACGTCAATATCACAGAAAAAAGTAAAAAAGGTGTATTTCAATTAGTCAGTTGTAAATGTTTATAAAGTCAATTTATGTGTCAATTGTGGGAATTAATTTTAATATCACGGAAAACAAGTAAAAATGGTGTTATTCAATCAGTCAGTTTGCCCAGTATTACCGTAGATTCATGTGTAAATTGTGGAAATGAATGTTAATATCACGGAAAACATGTAAAAACGGTGTATTTCAATCAGTCAGTTTTACCTGTATAAACGTGGATTCATGTGTAAATTGTGGGAATGAATGTTAATATCACGGAAAACAAGTAAAAAAGGTGTATTTCAATCAGTCAGTTTTACAGGTTTATAAGGTCAATTCATGTGTAAATTGTGGGAATTAATGTTAATATCACGGATTAAAGTGAAAAGGGTGAATTTCAATCATTCAGTTTTACCTGTATTAACGTGGATTCATTTGTAAATTGTGGGAATTAATGTTAATATCACGGAAAACAAGTAATAAAGGTGTACTTTACTCCGTCTAATGAACTGTATTATCGTGGATTCATGTGTAAATTGTGGGAATGATTGTAAATATCACGGAAAAAAGTAAAAAGGGTGAATTTCAAACAGTCAATTTTAGCTGTATTAACGTGGATTCCTGTCTAAATTATGGGAATGAATGTTAATATCACGGAAAACAAGTAAAAGAGTGTATTTCAATCAGTCAGTTTTTCCTGTATTTACGTTAATTCATGTGTAAATTGGGGGAATGAAGGTTAATATCACGGAAAACAAGTAAAAGAGTGTATTTCAATCAGTCAGTTTTTCCTGTATTTACGTTAATTCATGTGTAAATTGCGGGAATGAAGGTTAATGTCACGGAAAAAAGTGAAAAGGGTGAATTTCAATCAGTCAGTTTTCCCTGTATTTACGTTAATTTATGCGGAAATTGTGGGAATAAATATTAATATCACGGAAAAAAGTGAAAAGGGTGAATTTCAATCAGTCAACTTTACCTGTATTAACGTGGATTCACATGTAAATTGTGGGAATGAATGTTAATATCACGGAAAATAAGTAAAAAAGGTGTATTTTAATCAGTCAGTTTTACATGTTTATAAAGTCAATTCATGTGTAAATTGTAGGAATTAATGTTAATGTAACGGAAAACAAGTAAAAACGTGTATTTCAATTAGTCAGGTTTAGCTCTATTAGCGTAGATTCATGTGTAAATTGTGGGAATGAATGTTAATATCACGGAAAACAAGTAAAAAGAGTGTATTTCAATCAGTCAGTTTTTCCTGTATTAACGTGGATTCATATGTAAATTGTGGGAATGAATGTTAATATCAGGGAAAACAAGTAAAAATGGTGTATTTCAATCAGTCAGTTTTTTCTGTATTAACGTGGATTCATGTGTAAATTGTGGGAATGAATGTTAATATCACGGAAAAGAAGTAAAAAAGTGTATTTCAATCAGTCGGTTTTAGCTGTATTAACGTGAGTTCATGTGTAAATTGTGGGAAAGAATGTCAATATCACTTAATACAAGGAAAAAAGGTCTATTTTAATTAGTCAGGCTTAGCTCTATTAACGTTGATTCATGTGTAAATTGTGGGAAAGAATGTTAATATAACGGAAAACAAGTCAAAAAGGTGTATTTCAATCAGTCACTTTTACATATATATAAGTCAATTGATGTGTAAATTGTGGGATTAATGTTAATATCACGGAAAACAAGTAAAAATGGTGTATTTGAGTCATTCAGTTTCCCCTGTATTTACGTCAATTCATGTGCAAATTGTGGGAAAGAATGTTAATATCACGCAACAAAAGTAAAAAGGGTGTTTTTCAATCGTCAATTTTAGCTGTATTACCGGGGATTTCTGCGTAAATTGTGGGAAAGAATGTTAATATCAAGGAAAACAAGTAAAAATGGTGTATTTCAATCAGTCACTTTTACATGTATATAAAGTCAATTGATGTGTAAATTGTGGGAATGAATGTAAATATAACGGAAAATAGTAAAAAGGGTGAATTTCAATCAGTCAATTTTAGCTGTATTAACGTGGATTTAAGTCTAAATTGTGGGAATGAACGTCAATATCACGGAAAAAGTAAAAAAGGTGTATTTCAATCAGTCAGTTTTACCTGTATATAAAGTCAATTTATGTGTAAATTGTCGGAATTAATGTTAATATCACGGAAAACAAGTAAAAATGGTGTTATTCAATCAGTCAGTTTGCCCAGTATTCTCGTCAATTCATGTGTAAATTGTGAGAATTAATTTTAATATTACGGAAAACAAGTAAAAATGGTGTATTTCAATTAGTCAGTTTTAAATGTTTATAAAGTCAATTTATGTGTCAATTGTGGGAATTAATTTTAATATCACGGAAAACAAGTAAAAATGGTGTTATTCAATCAGTCAGTTTGCCCAGTATTACCGTAGATTCATGTGTAAATTGTGGGAATGAATGTTAATATCACGGAAAACATGTAAAAACGGTGTATTTCAATCAGTCAGTTTTA
>RQOL01000841.1:0-12874 GCA_013076295.1 Sanderia malayensis
TTTATTCACAAGACATTGATTCACTCACATTGCCCCGATTCACTCACACCGCATGGATTCACTCGCAAGACACCGATTCACAAGACATCGATTCATTACTCACACACAGATTCATTCACATTGTTCGTTTCGACTTTTGTCCACTATCTGATTCCATATAATTCATGTGTAAATTGTGGGAATGAATGTTAATATCACGGAAAAAAAGTAAAAAAGGTGTAATTCAGTTAGTCAGGATTAGCTGTATTAACGTGGATTCATGTGTAATTTGTGAGAATGAATGTTATTATCACGGAAAAGAAGTAAAAAAGTGTATTTCAATCAGTCGGTTTTAGCTGTATTAACGTGAGTTCATGTGTAAATTGTGGGAATGAATGTCAATATCACTTAATACGAGTAAAAAAGGTCTATTTTAATTAGTCAGGCTTAGCTCTATTAACGTTGATTCATGTGTAAATTGTGGGAAAGAATGTTAATATAACGGAAAACAAGTCAAAAAGGTGTATTTCAATCAGTCACTTTTACATATATATATAAAGTCAATTGATGTGTAAATTGTGGGATTAATGTTAATATCACGGAAAACAAGTAAAAATGGTGTATTTCAATCAGTCACTTTTACATGTATATGAAGTCAATTGATGTGTAAATTGTGGGAATGAATGTAAATATCACGCAACAAAAGTAAAAAGGGTGTTTTTCAATTGTCATTTTTAGCTGTATTACCGGGGATTTCTGCGTATATTGTGGGAAAGAATGTTAATATCACGGAAAACAAGTAAAGATGGTGTATTTCAATCAGTCACTTTTACATGTATATGAAGTTAATTGATGTGTAAATTGTGGGAATGAATGTAAATATAACGGAAAAAAGTAAAAAGGGTGAATTTCAATCAGTCAATTTTAGCTCTATTAACGTGGATTCCTGTCTAAATTATGGGAATGAATGTTAATATCACAGAAAACAAGTAAAATGAGTGTATTTCAATCAGTCAGTTTTCCCTGTATTTACTTTAATTTATGTGCAAATTGTGGGAAAGAATGTTAATATCACGCAACAAAAGTAAAAAGGGTGTTTTTCAATCGTTATTTTTAGCTGTATTACCGGGGATTTCTGCGTAAATTGTGGGAATAGATGTTAATATCACGGAAAACAAGTAAAAATGGTGTATTTCAATCAGTCACTTTTACATGTATATGAAGTCAATTGATGTGTAAATTGTGGGAATGAATGTAAATATATCGGAAAAAAGTAAAAAGGGTGAATTTCAATCAGTCAATTTTAGCTGTATTAACGTGGATTCCTGTCTAAATTATGGGAATGAATGTTAATATCACAGAAAACAAGTAAAAGGAGTGTATTTCAATCAGTCAGTTTTCCCTGTATTTACGTTAGTTTATGTGTAAATTGTGGGAATAAATGTTAATATCACGGAAAAAAGGGAAAAGGGTGAATTTCAATCAGTCAACTTTAGCTGTATTAACGTGGATTCACATGTAAATTGTGGGAATGAATGTTATTATCACGGAAAATAAGTAAAAAAGGTGTATTTTAATCAGTCAGTTTTACATGTTTATAAAGTCAATTCATGTGTAAATTGTAGGAATTAATGTTAATATCACGGAAAACAAGAAAAAAGTGTATTTCAATTAGTCAGGCTTAGCTTTATTAAAGTAGATTCATGTGTAAATTGTAGGAATTAATGTTAATATCACGGAAAATGTGGGATTTTTGTGAAGATTAATAGGTTTGCGGGCGCAACCCCCCTGTACACAGTGACTCAGACCTTTTGGAATTTGGTAGTTGTTTACATGTCTGAGATGATAATCGCTGTACACACCATAAAACTTGGTGTTGTTGCTGTACAGGGCATGAATTTGAGTCTAACCTTCCTTGAAACAGAAGTGCATTTTTCAGAGATACGGAATTTAAGAATTGGAGCCTGCAAGCCTACCGAATGTGTAAATAGTTTTAAATATATATTTTGTTACTTCGATTGAGATTGAGCCTACGAATCTATGTGAATCTATGAGCCTGACCAAGTAAAGATTGAGTTATTTCTTACGAGTAATTCTCGGAACGAGTTGAATCTTTCGGGATCAATTCATGGAGTTCTTATCCTGGCAATTGATGTCAGGAAATATCTAACATGGTCCACCGAGCCGGATGAAAGATGCCAAAGAAAAAGGAGGAAAAAGCCTTGAGAAAAATCTGAGTATTAGAACTGGACACAGAAAATTCACAGAGAAAACGATCGAGATCGCCGAAGAGACAGTCGCACAGAGTGCAGAAGTTGGGGCTGCGACAAAATTGAAACAATTGAAAGTCACTTTACGGGAAGAATTAGAAGCTTTGAAATACCTGGATGACGCTGTGGTAGAGCTCACAGACGATGATAACGAGATATTTAACGATATCAGTAACGCTGGAGCTTTCAGAAGTAAAGTACACGAAACACTATTGAAAATTGATGAAAGTCTTGGTGTGAATACTGCAAACACCAGTCAAGGTTCTTCACAAGCTCCTAACAAAGTTACTGCAGTTTCGTCGATATTGCCCAAGTTAAAATTGAAAAAATTTAGTGGAGAAGTAACGCAATGGCAATCCTTTTGGGACAGTTACAAAAGTGCGATCCACGAAGAAAAGAGTCTGAACGTTATAACGAAATTCAGCTACTTGAGAGACTTACTGGAGGGAAGTGCAGCCTCAGTGATAGCTGGTCTTCCTACAACTGAAGCGAATTATGTCTCGGCTATTGAGCTTTTACAGCGTCGTTTTGGTGATAAACAAGTTATAATCAGTGGACATCACGATGCGTTGTTGAGGATTACACCGCTGACTTCATCAAAGAACATACGAGACTTACGTGAGTTGTATGACAAGGTTGAAGTGCACGTACGTGGGTTACAGTCTTTAGATGTGCCTACATCATCCTATGGAAGTTTGTTGGTGCCTGTGCTCCTCAGTAAAATTCCAGAAGATGTCCGGTTGTTGATTGGTAGAGAAATAAAGGATGATAAATGGGAACTTGGCCGGCTGTTGAATTTGTTGAGGTACGAAGTTGAAAATAGGGAGAGATGTCTCGGCATAAAGGCTGCTTTGCCCACGAAATATGAATCCTTCGAGTCAAAACCTGCAAATGTTTATGGGAATAAATCATCACTGCCAACTGCAGCGACTCTGTTTACAGAATCTAAACAGACGTTTACACCAAGCTGTACTTATTGCCGAGAGAGTCACAGTTCAAGACAATGTCAAGTCATAACTGACAAAAAAACACGGAGACAAATTCTACGGAAGCAAGGACGTTGTTTTGTATGTTTAAGGAAGAATCATATTGCGAAAAATTGCCCCTCAACCGGAAAATGTTTCAATTGTAATGGCAGACATCACATCAGTATTTGTGAAGGAAGACAAGGTGAGACACAGGATTCAACGTCAAAGGTTCACCCCAGTCAATCGAACGTGGTAACGACCGATGCGAAGGAGACAGGTTCGTTATATGTCGGAACGCAGAATTCTGTATTGTTGCAGACAGCGCAAGCATTTGTGTATCAATCGGGGTCAACGGAAAAGGTCAGAGCTCGTCTTGTTTTTGATTCTGGGAGTCAACACAGCTATGTTAAGGAAGACCTCGTGCAGAGATTAAAATTGCCTACTGTCGGAGAAGAGACGTTGAATGTAAAAGTATTTGGTTCCCGGGCAGGGGAAATTTGATCTTACCCTATCGTTGACTGTATGATTGCAAGCACCGATGGAGGTTTTTCAACACCAATTAGAGCTTATTCAAGCACAGAGATTTGCGATGCAATTGCTAATCAAGATATCAAGAAGGCGGTACAGAGTTTTGAACATTGAAGGGTTTGAAATTAGCAGATTATAACGACGGAGCCGATGCCAGTTCGATCAGTATTTTGATTGGTGCTGACAATCTTGCAAGATTTTTTACTGGATGTGTGAAACGGGGGGAGACAGCGGAGAGCCCTATGGCGTACGAAACCACTCTGGGATGGGTATTGTCGGCCCAGTTCCCTGCGATAGAAGAAGTTTATCCTGTGCTGCAAACATGGTATCCACTCACGTTTTGAGGATATCTGCTGGAACCCTGTTGTGTTGGAAAGTCAATATAGTGCTGTCAGTGAATCTGCTCCAAGTTTGTGCAATCGGTTGTGGGACTTGGAGTCCGTTGGAATACGAAATAAAGATACGGTTTACGACACCTTTACGAAGAACATCACCATGACGAAATGCGGGAAATACAGCGTAAAGCTACCCTTGAAGGAAGAACATGAAACCTTGCCTGACAATTACGAATTGAGTGTCGCAAGATTAAATTCGCTGCTGAATCGTTTGAGAAAGGATCTGGATCTTCTGCGGGAATATGACAAAATAATTCAAGACCAATTACAAGCTGGAATTATTGAAAGGGTGGTCGTTTCTAAGAAGAAAGATGTCGGAGAGGTATTTTATTTACCTCATCAAGCCGTGAGAAGAGAGGATTCGGTTACGACGAAAGTTCGTGTTGTTTTTGATGCAAGCTCGAAAGTAAGTGATAAATTGCCATCACTGAATGATTGTGTATACATTGGGCCGGCGATGGCCCCAGCGATCGTAGATATTTATTACGTTTTCGAGCTTATTCTATTGGTTTAGTGGCGGATATTGAGAAGGCATTTCTCAATATTTTTGTTGATGAAAGTCAAAGAGATCTTATGCGTTTTCTGTGGGTGTCTGATGTCAAGGATAATGACCCTTCGATTGTAGTTTATCGCTACAGGACAGTATTGTTTGGGATGGCGTGCTCACCTTTCTGTTTGAATGCAACATTAGCATTTCATATCAGAAGTTATTATCAGCTCAACGAGAGAATGGCGGAGGAGATGCTCCGCAGTTTCTACGTCGACGATTGGACCTGCGGGGGAGCAAACGAAGAAGAAATCATGATGAAATTCAAAGAGGCAAGAGCCTGTCTCAGCTCTGGGGGTTTCAACTTGAGAAAATGGGCTTCGAATTCTGCAGACATTATGGAGAAAATCGACGAGCAGTTGAAGCAAGAAGAAGTTGTCAATAGTAGTGATGAGCAATCGTTTGCTAAAGTGTCGGTTGGAGGATTAAACGAAATCAAGTCGAGTTGTGAGCACAAAGTTTTGGGCCTAAATTGGGATTTACGAAAAGACACCATTGTTTTGAAACTGCCCTTACTACGAGAGTTTGCCTTGAAATTGTTGCCACACCTGACGAGAAGGAACATTTTACGTGTGGCTGGCAAATTCTTTGACCCACTTGGTTTGATAACCCCAGTTATCATCCCAGTTCGCTCCTTATTTCAGGAGCTTTGTAAAGAGAAGTACGATTGGGATTCTGAAGTTTCTTCGCAAGATTTATCGTTTATGGAGAAGTGGGTTGCTAGTTTGAGCATGGAATTATGGTTGATCGATATTATTTGCGGAACATGGAAAGGGAAGTTTTATCTACATCATTGCATGTATTCGGAGACGCCTCTCAGAAGGCTTATTGCGCAGTTGTTTACCTGTGTATGGAAACCGAGGAGGGAACAAAAGTATCATTGGTTACTTCAAAGTCTCGTTTAGCGCCTTTATCGGATTTATCTATTCCGAGACTGGAATTGCTGGCTTCGCTGATTGCTGCGAGATTAGTTACATCTGTGGAGAAGGCTTTGAAACCTGTTGTTAAAGTTGACACAGTTTATTGTTGGACAGATAGTAAAGCAGTTTTATACTGGATTCGTGCAAATAAGGATTACAAGCAATTCGTCTTTAACAGAAGAGAAGAAATTGTCAAGTTGACAAGAGTAAACAGCTGGAATCATTGTCCTGGATCTGAGAACCCTGCTGACCTCGGTTCCAGGGGTTGCTTAGCAACAGAAATTGCTGAAAGTTATTTATGGTGGCAAGGACCTGGATGGTTAAAAGGTCCTTCTTGCGGTTATCCTTCAGTACAAGAAGATTCGTATGCAGAGGAGATTCAGGAAGAATGTAACAAAGAAGTTAAAGTGCAATCAAGAAATGTTACGTCATTGTTAATTTCCAAAGATCACAAATTGTCAAATATTGTGGATTACTCAAGATTTAGTAAGCTGAGTAAATTGTTGAGAGTTATTGCTTATGTTTTGAAATTCACGAAGCTGTTGAAGAGAAGTTGCAAAGACCTTAATGTTTCAGCAGAAGATTTACTTGAAGCTGAACATTTGCTGCTGGTTGATATTCAGTCTGATTTGAAGAAGAGTAAAGATCATTACAGTCAGTTAGTTGGTCAATTTGGTTTGTTTGAAGAGGATGGAATTGTTAAATGCAAGGGTAGACTGAGTGAATCGTGTCTCCCTTCTACGTCGAAATTTCCAATTCTTTTACCCAGGGAGCATTTTGTCACAAGACTGATAATTGAAGATTGTCATCTGAAGGTTCATCATGGAGGCACTAGAGATACCTTGACAGAAGTGAGGAGCAAATATTGGATTGTAAAAGGTCGACAGTTGGTCAAGAAGATTATTTATGGTTGTCGGAAATGTAAGAAGCTACATGGAAAATCTTATCGAGTGCCACAAGCAGCAAGTTTACCAGAAGGAAGAGTAAAGGGTGGAGTTGCTTTTGCTGATATTGGAATAGATTTTGCTGGACCCTTATTTATTAAGGTGAATAATGGAGGTTCTGAAAAGGCTTATGTTTGTCTTTTTACTTGTTCATCAAGTAGAGCGGTTCATTTTGAAGTTGTGCCTAACTTATCAGCACCGGCTTTCATTCGATGTTTGAAAAGATTTATTGCAAGAAGAGGAGTGCCATTAAGAATCACTACAGACAATGCAAAGACTTTCAAGAATGCTAACAAGGGATTGGACGCATTGTTTAGGAATTGTGATGTTCAAGATTTTGTGGCACAAAGGAAAATCATATGGAAGTTTATTCTGGAGAAAGCACCGTGGGCTGGAGGCTTTTATGAACGGATGGTACAATTGTTGAAAAGGACATTGAGAAAGATTCTTGGTAATGCGAAATTGGATTATGAGGAGTTGACCACTGTTGTTGCTGAAGCGGAAGGAACTGTTAATTCCAGACCACTTGGCTTTATTTATTCTGATGACCTAGAAGAACCTATCACTCCATCTCATCTAGTAATAGGCAGACGTATACTATCTCTGCCATATCCTGATGAGCTGGATGATGAAGATGATGATTATGATGCAACAGTGTTAGAGAAGCGAGCTCGATATTTACGTACGCTTCTTGGGCATTTTTGGAAACGATGGACAGATGAATATTTGATCAATTTGCGAGAACAGCACAGTTCAAAAGAAGTTAATGAGATGCAACAAAGTGTAAAGAGAGGTGATGTTGTCATTGTGAAGGATGTCAATTTACCACGAGGAAGATGGAAAGTAGCAGTGGTAGAAGAGTTGATCGTCAGTGAGGACAAGCAAGTGCGTGGAGCAGTGATCAGACTTGTGAATACGAAGGGAACATTTACGCGATTGAGACGCTCTGTACAACATTTGTATCCTATTGAGGTAACTGCTAATGACGAAAGAGGCAAGAAACTTTCTAAGTTTGATGATATAGAAGAAACTGAGGGTCCGCGTGTTCGACCCAGAAGGGTAGCTGCGATGAACGCAGACTTAATTCGCAAAATTGTTGATAAATCTATCGATTGATCAAGGGGGGAGTGTGGGATTTTTGTGAAGATTAATAGGTTTGCGGGCGCAACCCCCTGTACACAGTGACTCAGACCTTTTGGAATTTGGTAGTTGTTTACATGTCTGAGATGATAATCGCTGTACACACCATAAAACTTGGTGTTGTTGCTGTACAGGGCATGAATTTGAGTCTAACCTTCCTTGAAACAGAAGTGCATTTTTCAGAGATACGGAATTTAAGAATTGGAGCCTGCAAGCCTACCGAATGTGTAAATAGTTTTAAATATATATTTTGTTACTTCGATTGAGATTGAGCCTACGAATCTATGTGAATCTATGAGCCTGACCAAGTAAAGATTGAGTTATTTCTTACGAGTAATTCTCGGAACGAGTTGAATCTTTCGGGATCAATTCATGGAGTTCTTATCCTGGCAATTGATGTCAGGAAATATCTAACAGAAAACAAGTAAAAAAGTGTATTTCAATTAGACAGGTTTAGCTCTATTAACGTAGATTCATGTGTAAATTGTGGGAATGAATGTTAAAATCACGCAAAAACAAATAAAAGTGGTGTCTGTCAATGAGTCAGGATTAGCTGTCTTAACGTGGATTCATGTGTAAATTGTGGGAAATGAAAGTTAATATCAGGGAAAACAAGTGAAAAATGTGTATTTCAATTTGTCAGGTTTAGCTCTATTAACGTAGATTCATGTGTAAATTGCGGCAAAGAATGTTAATATAACGGAAAACAAGTAAAAAAGGTGTATTTCAATCAGTCAGTTTCCCCTGTATTTACGTCAATTCATGTGTAAATTGTGGGAATGAATGTTAATATCACGGAACAAAAGTAAAAAGGGTGTATTTCAATCGTCAACTTAAGCTGTATTACTGGGGATTTCTGCGTAAATTGTGGGAATGAATGTTAATATCACGGAAAACAAGTAAAAATGGTGTATTTCAATCAGTAGGTTTTCTCTGTATTAACGTGGATTCATGAGTAAATTGTAGGAATGAATGTTAATATAACTGAAAACAAGTGAAAAAAGTGTATTTCAATCAGTCAGTTTTACATGTATCTAAGTCAATTAATGTGTTAATTTTGGGCATGAATGTTAATATCACGGAAAAAAGTGAAAAGGGTGAATTTCAATAAGTCCATTTTACCTGTATTAACGTGGATTTATGTGTAAATAGTCGGAATTAATGTTAATATCACGGAAAACAAGTAAAAATGGTGTTATTCAATCAGTCAGTTTGCCCAGTATTTTCCTCAATTCATGTGTAAATTATGGGAATTAATTTTAATATTACGGAAAACAAGTAAAAAGGGTGAATTTCAATCAGTCTACTTTAGCTGTATTACCGTGGATTCACATGTAAATTGTGGGAATGAATGTTAATATCACGGAAAATAAGTAAAAAAAGTGTATTTTAATCAGTCAGTTTTACATGTTTATAAAGTCAATTCATGTGTAAATTGTAGGAATTAATGTTAATATCACGGAAAACAAGAAAAAAGTGTATTTCAATTAGTCAGGCTTAGCTCTATTAACGTAGATTCATGTGTAAATTGTAGGAATTAATGTTAATATCACGGAAAACAAGTAAAAAAGTGTATTTCAATTAGACAGGTTTAGCTCTATTAACGTAGATTCATGTGTAAATTGTGGGAATGAATGTTAATATCACCGAAAACAAGTAAAAGTGGTGTCAGTCAATGAGTCAGGATTAGCTGTCTTAACGTGGAATCATGTGTAAATTGTGGGAAATGAAAGTTAATATCAGGGAAAACAAGTGAAAAATGTGTATTTCAATTTGTCAGGTTTAGCTCTATTAACGTAGATTCATGTGTAAACTGCGGCAAAGAATGTTAATATAACGGAAAACAAGTAAAAAAGGTGTATTTCAATCAGTCACTTTTACATATATATATAAAGTCAATTGATGTGTAAATTGTGGGATTAATGTTAATATCACGGAAAACAAGTAAAAATGGTGTATTTCAATCAGTCACTTTTACATGTATATGAAGTCAATTGATGTGTAAATTGTGGGAATGAATGTAAATATCACGCAACAAAAGTAAAAAGGGTGTTTTTCAATTGTCATTTTTAGCTGTATTACCGGGGATTTCTGCGTATATTGTGGGAAAGAATGTTAATATCACGGAAAACAAGTAAAAATGGTGTATTTCAATCAGTCACTTTTACATGTATATGAAGTTAATTGATGTGTAAATTGTGGGAATGAATGTAAATATAACGGAAAAAAGTAAAAAGGGTGAATTTCAATCAGTCAATTTTAGCTCTATTAACGTGGATTCCTGTCTAAATTATGGGAATGAATGTTAATATCACAGAAAACAAGTAAAATGAGTGTATTTCAATCAGTCAGTTTTCCCTGTATTTACTTTAATTTATGTGCAAATTGTGGGAAAGAATGTTAATATCACGCAACAAAAGTAAAAAGGGTGTTTTTCAATCGTTATTTTTAGCTGTATTACCGGGGATTTCTGCGTAAATTGTGGGAAAGAATGTTAATATCACGGAAAACAAGTAAAAATGGTGTATTTCAATCAGTCACTTTTACATGTATATGAAGTCAATTGATGTGTAAATTGTGGGAATGAATGTAAATATAACGGAAAAAAGTAAAAAGGGTGAATTTCAATCAGTCAATTTTAGCTGTATTAACGTGGATTCCTGTCTAAATTATGGGAATGAATGTTAATATCACAGAAAACAAGTAAAAGGAGTGTATTTCAATCAGTCAGTTTTCCCTGTATTTACGTTAGTTTATGTGTAAATTGTGGGAATAAATGTTAATATCACGGAAAAAAGTGAAAAGGGTGAATTTCAATCAGTCAACTTTAGCTGTATTAACGTGGATTCACATGTAAATTGTGGGAATGAATGTTAATATCACGGAAAATAAGTAAAAAAGGTGTATTTTAATCAGTCAGTTTTACATGTTTATAAAGTCAATTCATGTGTAAATTGTAGGAATTAATGTTAATATCACGGAAAACAAGAAAAAAGTGTATTTCAATTAGTCAGGCTTAGCTCTATTAAAATAGATTCATGTGTAAATTGTAGGAATTAATGTTAATATCACGGAAAACAAGTAAAAAAGTGTATTTCAATTAGACAGGTTTAGCTCTATTAACGTAGATTCATGTGTAAATTGTGGGAATGAATGTTAAAATCACGGAAAACAAATAAAAGTGGTGTCTGTCAATGAGTCAGGATTAGCTGTCTTAACGTGGATTCATGTGTAAATTGTGGGAAATGAAAGTTAATATCAGGGAAAACAAGTGAAAAATGTGTATTTCAATTTGTCAGGTTTAGCTCTATTAACGTAGATTCATGTGTAAATTGCGGCAAAGAATGTTAATATAACGGAAAACAAGTAAAAAAGGGGTATTTCAATCAGTCAGTTTCCCCTGTATTTACGTCAATTCATGTGTAAATTGTGGGAATGAATGTTAATATCACGCAACAAAAGTAAAAAGGGTGAATTTCAATCAGTCAACTTTAGCTGTATTAACGTGGATTCACATGTAAATTGTGGGAATGAATGTTAATATCACGGAAAAGAAGTAAAAAAGTGTTTTTCAATCAGTCAGTTTTAGCTGTATTAACGTGAGTTCATGTGTAATTTGTGGGAATGAACGTCAATATCACGGAAAATAGTAAAAAAGGTGTATTTCAATTAATCAAATTTAAATGTTTATAAAGTCAATTTATGTGTAAATTGTGGGAATGAATGTTAATATCACGGAACAAAAGTAAAAAGGGTGTTTTTCAATCGTCAACTTAAGCTGTATTACTGGGGATTTCTGCGTAAATTGTGGGAATGAATGTTAATATCACGGAAAACAAGTAAAAATGGTGTATTTCAATCAGTAGGTTTTCTCTGTATTAACGTGGATTCATGAGTAAATTGTAGGAATGAATGTTAATATAACTGAAAACAAGTGAAAAAAGTGTATTTCAATCAGTCAGTTTTACATGTATCTAAGTCAATTAATGTGTAAATTTTGGGCATGAATGTTAATATCACGGAAAAAAGTGAAAAGGGTGAATTTCAATAAGTCCATTTTACCTGTATTAACGTGGATTTATGTGTAAATTGTCGGAATTAATGTTAATATCACGGAAAACAAGTAAAAATGGTGTTATTCAATCAGTCAGTTTGCCCAGTATTTTCGTCAATTCATGTGTAAATTGTGGGAATTAATTTTAATATTACGGAAAACAAGTAAAAAGGGTGAATTTCAATCAGTCTACTTTAGCTGTATTACCGTGGATTCACATGTAAATTGTGGGAATGAATGTTAATATCACGGAAAATAAGTAAAAAAGGTGTATTTTAATCAGTCAGTTTTACATGTTTATAAAGTCAATTCATGTGTAAATTGTAGGAATTAATGTTAATATCACGGAAAACAAGAAAAAAGTGTATTTCAATTAGTCAGGCTTAGCTCTATTAACGTAGATTCATGTGTAAATTGTAGGATTTAATGTTAATATCACGGAAAACAAGTAAAAAAGTGTATTTCAATTAGACAGGTTTAGCTCTATTAACGTAGATTCATCTGTAAATTGTGGGAATGAATGTTAATATCACGGAAAACAAGTAAAAGTGGTGTCAGTCAATGAGTCAGGATTAGCTGTCTTAACGTGGATTCATGTGTAAATTGTGGGAAATGAAAGTTAATATCAGGGAAAACAAGTGAAAAATGTGTATTTCAATTTGTCAGGTTTAGCTCTATTAACGTAGATTCAAGTGTAAATTGCGGCAAAGAATGTTAATATAACGGAAAACAAGTAAAAAAGGTGTATTTCAATCAGTCAGTTTCCCCTGTATTTACGTCAATTCATGTCTAAATTGTGGGAATGAATGTTAATATCACGCAACAAAAGTAAAAAGGGTGTATTTCAATCGTCAATGTTAGCTGTATTACCGGGGATTTCTGCGTAAATTGTGGGAATGAATGTGAATATCACTTAAAACAAGTAAAAATGGTTTATTTCAATCAGTCAGTTTTCTCTGTAATAACGTGGATTCATGTGTAAATTGTGGGAATGAATGTTAATATCACGGAAAAGAAGTAAAAAAGTGTTTTTCAATCAGTCAGTTTTAGCTGTATTAACGTGAGTTCAGGTGTAATTTGTGGGAATGAACGTCAATATCACGGAAAAAAGTAAAAAAGGTGTATTTCA